>PVKC010037121.1:0-13166 GCA_004027635.1 Crocidura indochinensis
GAGGAGGAGGAGGAAGAGGTGGCGGAGGAGAATTGTAAGAACCAAGTGACAAAGTAATGAGTGTTGGTTGGGGCACAGCAAAGAGAATGGAAATGTCAGTAGCTCAGTGGCATGTGGGAATATGTGGGTTAAATTTCATGAGGATCCCTCTTCTGTTTGTTTTCTAGGAAATCTGAAGTCTTGACTTAGAGATTTGTAGAGTATGTCCAAATTTAGTAAAATATTGACAATTAGCTAAAGAAAAAAGCTGGAGAGATAGTGTATGGGTTAACCAGTCAACCATTGCCTATTCCAAACTTGGGGATCCCATTTGGAAACTTGAAAACCACTATGAGCTATTGCTGAGCACAGACCATTGAGTAAGACCCAAGTATAAACTGGTACATCCATACCCCTTCTCCCCCCAAAAAGAGAATTTGACGGGAATGTCTTATAAGTTGCTTATTTTTCATTCATTTGTAAATCCCTAAAGAACTTATGTTCTAGTTCTTTAAAAATAGGCTTCAAATGTCAGAGAACATTTAAAATTTAAAATGTGACAATGATTGTTGTCTTACAAAGTCTATTTTAATGACTTCAGCCAGTCTGAAATTTTAGAATAAATGATATTTTTAAGCATCATTCAGGCACTAACTCCATACTCTCTAAGACAGTTCTGCTCTAGGAGAAAATTTGCTTTGCCTGGGATGCCAGACTTCTAATACGCTTGTCAGGGGAGGTTATTAGAGTTGATACAAATGACCAGTAGGCACATGAAAAAATAGGCATCATCATCATTTATCAGAGAAATGCAAATTGAAACCATTGTAAAATTCTAGTACTCATGAATAAAATGCCAAAGATTGATGAGTTTAAATATTGGAGAAGTAGGGGCCAGAGCGATAGCACAGCAATGGGGCATTTGCTTTGCACTGTATGTGGCCAATCTGGGACAGATCTAGGTTTGATCCCCAGCATCCTATAGGTCCCCTGAGCCTGCCAGTAGCAATTTCTGAGCACAGAGCCCAGAGGAACACCTGAGCACTGCCAAGTGTGCCCCACAAAAGTAGTTGGAGAAGTAATGTTGAATCCTATACTTTGATATGTTACTGTTAGGGTGTAAAAATATTTGAAACATGGCGACTTCTTGAACCTCTAAGCATTCTTTAGCTAGCCCATTATGATATAGCAACTCTAATTCTTGGGGATTTACCCAAGAGAAAGAAGAACACATAGTCATCAAAACTCTGTACATAAATATTTTCAGCAACTTTCTTTATAATGACTCACTTGGGTGAGCTGTTCTTACTGTTTCTATGTATCTTGAAAGTGAAGACATTATCTTTTCAAGATGCTCTGGGAAAGCAAAGTACCTTAGAAGATACATCAACAAAATATCCATGCTCCATGGGGGTAAGTTATTAACTGGTCACTATAGAAAGGAAAATGCCATGCACTGGAAGAAAGATCAAATAAACCATATAATTAATTTGCTATCAGTCCCTTATAGAAGATATAGTTTCTCTAAACTCAGAGTTTGAAATTTGTAGCAAAAATTATACTTTGAGTTTCTTCTGTCTGGGCTTCTTCCTCTTACCCTCCTGGGATTGTGGGGAAGACAAGGAGGGGGTCTGAAGAAATCATTATTAGATTCTTTCTATGTCTGGTCAAACCCCAGGAGTCTCTAATCTTCAGCAGTGTCTATGAGACCGGGGCAGGCTGACTTGTTCCATGTAGATCAAAATAGCAGAAACTTCCATGGTCATTAACAAGTCCAAAACTGATCACAGCCCAAATGTCAGTCAAAAGGGAGATGAATAATGAGGCTTTATAATGATTCCTTCAGCATGATACTACTTAGCAATAAAAAGAGCTAAGGATTTTGATATATGCAACAAAAAAGGAGAGATCTCATTATTAATTTAAATGAAAGAAGTCAAACAAATGTGTTTGCTCTTACATGAAATTCTAGAATGGGCAGATGTAGCTATCTATATTATAATTCATATCAGTGGGCTACTTTTCAGAGAGGGAGAAGTGTAGTATTGAAGGGGCACAAGAAAATACTGGGATGAAAAAAATATTCTTGTTTTGCTATGTATATGTCAGACTAATTCACTTATGGCCTAACTGCTTACTCTACATGACAGATCCTTACAAGAAAAACTCAAATGTGGGTTTGGGAGTCAAACAGCTGAGATTTGACTTGTTGCCATTTGCTATTTCTGTTCATTTGGATGAATTACTATAAATAACAGTGATAATTACCTTATGTTCTCCTTAGAATGTATATGGTACCATACATATAAATTCTATAATTATTGTTTTACTGTTAAAATAAAAATAGTTGGGCCCGGGAGATAGCATGGAGGTAAGGCGTTTACCTTTCATGCAAAAGGTCATCGGTTCAAATCCCGGTGCCCCATATGGTCCCCCGTGCCTGCCAGGAGCAATTTCTGAGCATGGAGCCAGGAGTAACCCCTGAGCACTGCCGGGTGTGACCCAAAAAAAAACCAAAAAAAAAAAAAATAAAAAAATAAAAAATAAAAATAAAAATAGTTATTCATTATAATTCTATAATGTATTCTCTAGCAACACAATACAACTTGAACTTAGTAGAAAGAGAATTGCAAGTGTTTTTTTAATCGAATGATTAAAGAATTAAAGAATAGCTCCAATAAATATAAATGAATAAATGACTAAAATTTCAAATACCATGTATTTTGGATTTGGGGTGTTTTTGTTGCATGTGTGTTTGTTTTGACTTTTGGATCACACCCAGCAATGCTTAAGGGTTACTTCTCTCTATACTCCTATCTAATCCTAAGGACTACTCTTGGCATGCTCAAAGAAGGAGAGTATCCAACACTAGTAGGCTGCATTCAAGGCAAATGGCCTTGTATAAATATGTTCATCAGGTATGTTGAAAAATGTTAGAGACTCAAATATAATGTGTGAACTAGGATTTACACCTAAAATATAACATGGCTCAGAACAATAAAGAGAAATTAATAATAAAATAATGAATATGGAGGACATAATGAGAAAATGTAATACTTATCAGAAATTATCATCCAGTAATGGAAAGTAAAACAGAAGTAAAAGTTTTGAGAGATAGGGGCCAGAGTAATAGTACAGTAGGGTGTTTGCCTTGCACATGACCGACCTGGGATGGATGCAGGTTCAATTCCTGGCATCTCACATGGTCCCCTGAGCCTGCCAGAAGTGATTACTGGGCACAGTGTCAAAAGTAACCCCTGATCACCCCTGGGCTTGGCCCCCAAACCAAAATAAATTAGTATTTAAAAAATGCATTGAGAGATAAGATCTGAGGATTTTTTTTAAAGTGAAGACAATCTAGAAGGAAACAAAACTATACCAACCAGGGGCTGAATTTGCAGAGTATAGGATATTTGTCTTGTACGTGGCCAACTTTGGTTTGTTTCCTGGCATCCAATAAGATTCCCTAATCTTGAAAGAAGTAATTTCTGAGTACACAGCCAGGAGTAAACCAGAGCAACACCATTTGTGACACTCCCACCAGAACTGTGCCAAACAGGGTCAAAAATAGAATAAAATGAAAAAAAAAGAAAAGATATATAAAGAAGCATATTGTACAAAATTGTGCTTTTAATAAACTTCCAAGGAAAAATAATAGCATGCAAATGCCAGATTTCTCATCATCTGATTTTTTGGTCTATTTTGATTATCAACAATCTTGTCTTGAAAACTGAGACCTTTAAATAAGCAAATGTGTACTCACTAAAAACATCACAAGTGACGGATTTACTGTAAAAGTAATAGAAGCCTAGATACAATTTTACTTCTTTGGGTTGTGTAGAGAATTAGCACTGAATATCGATTGTTAGTGGAGAGAATATACCCCTCTTCAGAATTTCACCATCCTTTATAGTGTACAGCAGTAGACAACAACTATATCATTTCATTAGGACACAGTTTCAATTTTTTTAATATTTACTTTTATTAAAGTGGATTACAAATCTTTCACAGTAATATTTTAGGTACATAGTGACATTGGATCAGGGCATTCCCACCACCAATGTCGTCCTCCCTTCACCCCTGTTCCCAGTATGCATCCCACATCCCCCTCCTTTACCACCCAGGTTGTTAGTATAAGTGGTCCCCTCTGTGTCTAGCTTGTTGTAGATTGGGTGTCATTTCTGTTGTCGTTGGCTTTGGATTTGGCTTTCAAGACTGATCATTTTTTTTATTTCCACTCAATGTTCATAAGATGTCTGGTCTTGGTCAAGGGGAAAATCATGGAGGGCACCAAGACCAGATAGTCATAGTACATAGTTTCTAAGTAGAAAGACATATGGTAAGACCTCAGTTAACACTGACTTATCCCTATAAATGTTTTGTTGGGGAGGGACAAATGATGTGATGACATGAAAGTGAATCAGACATAACCAGTCTGTTGATAGCAGACTAATTCTTTTTAAATATCTTCTGATGAGAAGTTTTAGTCTAGTACTATTCTAAGTGAAAGACACTCATAGTGAATTTATTAAAATAACTAATATATTTACCTTATAAACATTTAGCATCCGGGTCGGCAAGGTGGCGCTAAAGGTAAGGTGTCTGCCTTGCAAACACTAGCCAAAGAAGGACAGCGGTTCGATCCCCCAGCGTCCTATATGGTCCCTCCAAGGCAGGGGCAATTTCTGAGCGCTTAGCCAGGAGTAACCCCTGAGCATCAAATGGGTGTGGCCAAAACAAACAAACAAAAAAATTTTAGCATCTTAAGGCTTATATGGGGGCCCGGGAGATAGCATGGAGGTAAGGCGTTTGCCTTTCATGCAAAAGGTCATCAGTTCGAATCCCAGTGCCCCATATGGTCCCCTGTGCCTGCCAGGAGCAATTTCTGAGCATGGAGCCAGGAGTAAACCCTGAGCACTGCCGGGTGTGATCCAAAAACCAAAAAAAAAAAAAAAGGCTTATATGACTAGTATAAAAAAGAATTGAGTCAATATCATGATGAATTTCCTTAATATAGTTTCATGTGTACATTTTGAGTGCGTCTTTAACTGAGAAAATTAGCATATTTTCATCGCAATCACATTTAATGTATAAATTAAGTTGAATGGAATAGACATTTTAATTTTTTTTTTTTTTGGTTTTTGGGCCACACCCGGTGACACTCAGGGGTTACTCCTGGCTATTCACTCAGAAGTCGTTCCTGGCAGGCACGGGGGACCATATGGGGAACCGGGGAATCGAACCGCAGTCCGTCCTAGGTTAGCGCAGGCACCTTATCTCCAGCGCCGCTGCCCGGCCCCAGACATTTTAATATTAATGAGTCTTTTCATCCAATAATATTTTATATTTATATACATTTTTAGTTTAAGTTATTTTCATTATGTACACCTTGTTAAATTTAACCCTAAGTATTTTAAATTTTATTGAAATTTGGATTACTGTTTTTGTAATGGTTTTCAGTTTTCTATGCTTGCATACTAAAAGAAAATTGGCTTTTAAACATAGACTTTGAAAATTGTGACTTTTCGTTCTCTTATTTAGTGGCCACTTTATATATTTCTAATGGTTTACTATGTGGATGAGCATGTAATCTGTAATATGGCTATTTCTAATGTCCATTGCACTAGGACTTTCATTATAATTTTGAGTAGATGCAACAAGAAAAGTAATTTTTCTTGGGCTGGAGTGGTGGCACAGCGGTAGGGCATTTGCCTTGCACATGGCTGACCCAGGACAGACCAAAGTTTGATTCCCCCGGCTTCCCATATGGCCTCCCAAGCCAGGAGTGACTTCTTAGTGCAGATCCAGGAGTAACCCTGAGCATCACAGTGGTGGCCCAACCACCCCCCAAAATTTATTTTGTCCACAATCATAGGGTAAAATTCTTCTATGAATATAATAAGGAATACAGGATTCTTGTAAAAATTCAAAAATATTCAGGGGCCCCAGAGCAAGCACAGTGGGTAGGGTGTTGCTACCTAAAATCAACCCAGTTTCAATCCCTGTCATCTCATATGGTCTCCTGAGCTTGCCAGGAGTGCAGAGCCAAGAATAACACCTGAGCACCACCATACTCTACCCACTCTCCTTTACCAAATTGAGTAATTTCATACTGACCATTAAACTGAATACTTCTTATTAAACCAGTGAAATATCTATTCCCATTCATCGGGGACTCTATTATTTGTAACAAGCACACACATTGACTTTCTCATTAATAATATTCTGTAGTTTGACCTCAAGAAATATTTAAGTTTGTGGTTTTATGTTCAGTAACATAAATTTGCAATGCAAAATTAAAAATGCAATCAGGACAGGCACACAAAGGGCTTTCTCCAGGCAAATCATCTCAATTAATAGTTGAAACTAAAATGAAACAGGCCATTTTTCACTTGGCAATAGCAGAGAAAATCTGTGCTTGCACAAATTCTTCAACAGATAACCTGCAATATTTCTTACTTTCCCATTCTTCTCTCTCTCTCTCTCTCTCTCTCTCTCTCTCTCTCTCTCTCTCTCACACACACACACACACACACACACAGTAGTATTGGTTACCTATGTCTTCTCTTGAATCTGATTGGCTGGAGTTGAGATTGAGTATTGGCTTCCCAAGTCAGTTCTAGAGTTGGGTGATCGAAAGGTATGAAAATGTGCAGTGATTTCTGGCCTGACCAATTCACATTCCAATTGTCATTTCACATTCCAACCCCACATTTGTTTATCACCTGTAGTCGTTATATACTATGTATCATTGGGACCAGAGGCCACCGAAGAATCCAGATATTGGGGTGGGGGCTATAGGTTGTGTGTTTGCAATTGAATACATTTCATTTAGAAGTATCTGGATACATAGATCAGATAAAACTTTTCACATCCTTAGCTAATCCTTCTTTTGGATCAGATGAACTAAAATTAAGGTTGGATATCAACTTTTCTTGTCTTTCCTAGCAAAACTGGAGAGATCTATGTCTTCTTGGTTATTGCTGTCCACACCTGCTAAGAAACAGACTAGGTTAAGTGTAGAAGAAAAGGCAACATTCCCCACTAGGAAAATGGTGGAATACCTTGTACGTGGGTGTCAGGGAAACTGTCCCTTGCCCTTTTCTTAATTTGACAGAAAAATTTCTTTTCCTTTCCTTTTTATTTATTTTGGAGGCTGTACTCGGCAATGCTCAGGGGTTACTACTGTCTCTGTCCTCAGCAATCACACCCAAAAGTGGTAGGGGGATCATGGGGTGCTGCTATCAAACCTAAGTTATCTACATGCAAAATAAGCACCCTATCCATTATACTATGTTCCAGCCCTTTAGGAAGAAGTATTTTCAAGTCTACTTCTTGGCATTTACTGCCATGACAGATGTACAACTTCTGTCACTTCAGAGTCATTAATGAGCTAACTTTGCTTTTGACTCTCTAAGAGCAGTAAAAACCCAATAATGTTTTGCAAATAACAACATATTCCACTATTTAAAACTGCAATAATTTTTCAAGCTATTCTTTCTGGTATATATGTCTTTATATCATTTTAGGAGATATATCAGTTTAGGAACCGCTCTGCTGAATTATAAGCTTCAGCACATTTCATAGTGAATATTTTATAATGGCCATAGTTCCTTCAAGATTGCCTTTTCTAAGTACTATAAAAAATAAAGGGAATCTGAAGGTAGCAGGTTATAAAATTAATATTATAAAATAAAGTGCCTTATAAAGTAAGTATAATAAAATGCTCGTGGAAGAATCCAGTGGGTGGATTCACTGTAAAGTTATTTTATCTTGCTCTATCCTTAAAATGATCATGATAGAAGTTAGAAGTGGTAAACCATCCATTTCAACAAAACAAAATTAACTTTTGTATGCATAACCAAACACAATTGAGAGAGTAGCCAAGAAATATATACTTATGAAAGTAAGAATAAATGATGTGCAGTCCCTGTCCAGGAACTACTCAGGACCTGTGTGAGAAAAGCAGTAAAACATTGCTGCAGCATCCTACTGACCTGAGTACAATGGAAAGAAACAGCTAAGAATATCAAACTATCTATCTACATATTGATATTCTAGGCTAAAAAGTATGTAAAAAAAAAGCATCAGGCAATTCCTGGATTATTACTAGGTCTTTACCATTAGCTGGTTAGGTAATTGATAGTTTTTGATCACACATATGCACACACCAAACAAACAGGAAAATATTGGGGGAATAAGCAATTATGATAGGAGAGATACTAGTTCTACCAGCTATTAGGATATGATACAAATTCTTCACAGTTGTAACTTTCATATGGTGGCATGAATAGAAAAATAAAACCATATGAGGCCAGAGAGATAGCACAGTCATAGGATGTTTGCCTTGAACACAGCTGACCCAGGACAGACCCGGATTCAATTCCCAGCATCCCATATGGTCCCCAAAGCCTGCCAGGATTGATTTCTGAATGCAGAGCCAGGAGTAACCCTGATCATTGGAGTGTGACCCAAAACAAACAAAAATAACATAAATGGATTCCAAATTAAACTAAAAAATAATCTAATATTGTATAGTTTAGTAAATATTGAACACCAGAAAACATTTGAAAAGGGTCAAAAATCTAAATGCATAATCAAATTAGACACATGCTTGAAGAAAACAGATGGAAAATTATACTAATAATATTATATACTTCAATAATATTATCATGAGTGTAAAAACTCCCCCCTACAGTGATTGAAAATTCAGAAGTTGTAATTAAAAATTATAAAATAATTGTATTCTAAAATAATGTATTTGGGAATTATTTACCTATAAAAATTAGAACAAAATAAAAAAGTAAACCATGGCAAATATTTGCACCTGTCAGAGTTGATAATTATAATTTATAAAAAGTCTGTTAAATGGAAAACAAAATGACCAACTTAGAAAATAATAATGACTAAGTTATAAAAAAACTGGAAAATAAAATAAATGCAGTCTCTTAACCATTATAAAAATGCTCAACCTTGGGGCCCGGGAGATAGCATGGAGGTAAGGCGTTTGCCTTTCATGCAAAAGGTCATCGGTTCGAATCCCGGTGTCCCATATGGTCCCCCGTGCCTGCCAGGAGCAATTTCTGAGCATGGAGCCAGGAGTTACCCCTGGGCAATGCCGGGTGTGACCCAAAAAAAAAAAAAAACCCAAAAAAATGCTCAACCTCCTCATACAAATATGAAAAACAAAAGTACACTACAGTAGAATTTCTCACATTGTCAAAAATCAAAGTTTGACAGTGTGCTTTTTTGGTTAGATATGCATAATAAATCCCCCTTTTTTTGCCTGATGGGAAAGTAAAGAAGTTATTTTGGAGGGGAGTATTTCAGGGTTTAGCAAAAATATGTATAAATTTATATTTAAAGCAAACTTGATCTTCAGAATCAATACCAAAATATTCAGACAAAAATTAAAACAACTGGTTTTTGTTTTGTTTTATTTTCGCAGAAAGCCATTCCTTGCCTTGCATACTATCCCTTTAAACAGATGTATTAGGCATGCTTGTCAGTATCAGATTTGTGGCTGTATTTTCTGGAATCTAGCAAACAGAGAAATAATATTACTTTGAATCAGGATTTTTCTCATGAGAGTAAGATCAAGATTGTAAAGAGTGGGGGCTAAAGAAGAAATAAATCGGGGGCCGGGCGGTGGCGCTGGAGGTAAGGTGCCTTCCTTGCCTGCGCTAACCTAGGACAGACCACGGTTCGATCCCCTGGTTACCCATATGGTCCCCCATGCCTGCCAGGAGCGATTTCTGAGCGAATAGTCAGGAGTAACCTCTGAGCGTCACTGGGTGTGGCCCAAAAACCAAAAAAAAAAAAAAAAAAAAAAAAAAAAAAAAAAAAAAAAAAAAAAAGAAATCTGCACTCTTGATTTTGTGCTGCAAACAGCAGTATGAATTCATAATCATTTTATATTTAAAAGAAAGATTTACTCCACACAGTTGTTAAGTTATAGAAAAAGAAATTAACAGAGGCCAATGGATATTTAAACAGATAAATATAGAGAAATGCTGAGATGTTCATACAGAATACAGTGAGTTTTTATGTTCCTGAAAAGAAAACAAAATACAAGTGTATTTGAATTTTAGAAATTCTTAATTTCTTTTGGAGAATTTCCTTTGGTACAGTAAATGCTCTCTGAAAGACTTGATAATTAAATCTAAAAAATAATGTAGTGACTGCCGGGACACTCTCTTTTGCATAGGAAGAGACTGGAGTCATACAATTCCTATTGTTTCTTCGCTCCACAAATGTGCCATAGGAAACAATTCGCAAAATAGTTCTGTGAAAGTAAAATGTCATCTGTGGATTATGACTCATCTTGGATGTACAGGAGGTCTAAAAATGTTTCTGGGATTAGGTCCTCAATGTCTACAGACTTCAACACAGGTGTTATTCAGAAGTTACTAGGTAAAGGTTGTTTTCAACTCTGCTCCACGGAGGAAAATAAATATGTAGGAGAGCAATTGAAAGAGAATGAAAATAAAATACAAACTGTATAGAAATCTTTCATTGTGATTGAGGGACTATAGAAAGTAATTTAATTGTTCCATGGATAGAGAATTAAGTTCAGATGAACAAGAACAAGGACATTCCTGGTAAAGGCAGAAAGGTGAAAGATGACGGGTTTTCCATTAAAACTTAGATTGTATTTGGGGGAAAATTCTATTAATCTATATTGAGAAGTGGAGGGTGTGGTAAGGGTCAATGCAGTGAGAAGAACCATAGACTTTGGGTCCTGACAAGTTTGTGATGAACTCAATGTCTATCTGTAAATGCCCTTGGGAGGTGATGGAGTGACTAGATTCTCCAACTTCCCATGAGTATGATGAGGATAAATATTGCTAGCTTCATAAATGAGATGCAGTAGTGTGTGAAAAACTCTGAAAATGTGGAGAGCATACTTCATCAATATCAACTCTTCATAGCAGATGGGGGCTACAAGATAAGATACAGTCTCTGTTGTCGGAGAAGATGCGTGTTGGTGGCAAAGGAGAGTTGTTGGACTCAGAACATGGGGATGACATGAAAAATGTAATATAATGACCAGACAGACATCCTGGCATCACTTTCTGGTGTGCAATATCAGGGAAAAACTGGCGTGGTCCAAAACATTCAGTGCTAGGACCACCGAGTTATAATGCTAAAACTTGGTGAATCCTTGTGAAAATGAATGAAAGAAGCAAAAGTGATTTAGTGCTTCTGTCGAGAAATTGGGGCTTCCAGGAATGTCAGCACTTAAGAAAATAAGCCCTACAGGTGGTAGAAACAAAGAGAAGGGAATGACTTCAGGTACAGAGCTAAATAAACCATATTTCTACATCCAGAATGCTTTGAAAGCTTAAATGTTCAAAAGAGATTGGCATTGCTATGAGCCCTTCATTTTCTGCAGTATTTTGAATCAATTGTTAGTTTACTATAAAAATTGTGTGTGGGTCAGAGAGATAATACAGCAGGTAAGATAGTACTTCAAATAACTTACATTTATTTAAAAATCAATTATATGTCAATAATTTTACTTTTTAAAATAATTTTTTGTTTTTTATTTATTTTTATTTTATTTAAACACCTTGATAACATACATGATTGTGTTTGGGTTTCAGTCATGTAAAGAACATCACCCATCACCAGTGCAACGTTCCCATCACCATTGTCCCAAATCTCCCTCCTCCCACCCACCCCTCGCTTGTACTCTCATTTTAGGAGAGTAGACAGGCTATCCATTTCCCTCATAGGTTCTCATTCTTAGTACAGTTCAAAATGTAGTTATTTCTCTAACTAAACTCATCACTCTTTGTGGTGAGCTTCATGAGGTGAGCTGGAACTTCCAGCCCTTTTCTCTTTTGTGTCTGAAAACTATTATTATTTCAAGGATGATTTCATTTTTTCTTAAAACCCATAGATGAGTGATACCATTCTGCGTTTTTCTCTCTGACTTATTTCACTCAGCATAATAGATTCCATGTACATCTATGTGTAAGAAAATTTCTTGACTTCATCTCTCCTGACAGCTGCATAATATTCCATTGTGTATATGTACCACAGTTTCTTTAGCCATTCGTCTGTTGAAGGGCATCATGGTTGTTTCCACAGTCTTGCTATGGTCAATAGTGCTGCAATGAATATGGGTGTAAGGAAGGGTTTTTTATTGTATTTTTGTGTTCCTAGGGTATATTCCTAGGAGTGGTATAGCTAGATCGTATGGGAGCTCGATTTCCAGTTTCTAGAGGAATCTCCATATCACTTTCCATAAAGGTTGAACTACATGGCATTCCCACCAGCAGTGGATAAGAGTTCCTTTCTCTTCACATCCCCGCCAACACTGTTTGTTCTCATTCTTTGTGATGTATGCCATTCTCTGTGGTGTGAGGTGGTACCTCATAGTTGTTTTGATTTGCATCTCCCTGATGATTAGTGATGTGGAGCATTTTTTCATGTGTCTTTTGGTCATTTGTATTTCTTCTTTGTCAAAGTTTCTGTCCATTTCTTCTCCCCATTTTTTGATGGGATTAGATGCTTTTTTCTTCTAAAGTTCTGTCAGTGCCTTGTATATTTTGGAGATTAGCCACTTATCTGATGGGTATTGGGTGAATAGTTTCTCCCACTCAGTGGGTGGTTCTTGTATCCTGGGCACTATTTCCTTTGAGGTGCAGAAGCTTCTCAGATTAATATATTCCCATCTGTTAATCTCTGCTTTCACCTGCTTGGAGAGTGCATTTTCCTCCTTGAATATGTCTGTAGTCTCAATGTCCTGGAATGTTTTGCCTATGTGTTGTTCTATGTATCTTATGATTTCAGGTCTGATATCAAGGTCTTTCATCCATTTGGATTTTATCTTGGTACATGATGGTAGCTGGGGTCTGAGTTCAATTTTTTGCAAGTGGCTGGCCTAATATGTGCTTGTAAAGCTATGCATTTTCCTCTCAGTACTGCTTTTGCTGTGTCCCATAAGTTCTGATAGTTTGTCTTCATTATCATTTGTTTCCAGGAACCTTTTCATTTCCTCTTTGATTTCATCTCGGACCCACTGGTTATTCAATATGAGGCTGCTTAACTTACAGGTGTTGAAGTTTTTCCACTGTGTTCCTTTGGAGTTCACAAATAATTTCAGAGCCTTGTGGTCAGCAAAGGTAGCCTGCAAAATTTCTATCCTCTTGATATATTGAAGATATGTTTTATGTGCC
>PVKC010037122.1:0-13081 GCA_004027635.1 Crocidura indochinensis
AAACCAAAAAAAAAAAAAAAAAAAAAGAAGTGGGATTGGAGCTAAGTGGGCAGTCAGTGCTTGGACTATGACTGACTACTGGGCAGAGGTGGGAAAAGGTTCTTTGGCAGGGAGAGAGAGCCTGATGGAAGTCAATGTCAGACCCTTTACAAAAGAAAGAAAAATTTCTGAATTTTGTTCAACAAATAAGTCATGGTGTCTGTCCCCCCCCCCACCCCTCCCCTCCATATAGCAAGATCTCAAAGTTTCCTCACAATCCTGGGCTCTGACATTGATTTGTGCTAAGAGGTTCCCCCATGAAAGTCCATAGTGGTGAATGGGCAGTCCTGGCCTCTCTGTCTTCCTGTGAGATACTTTCCTACCACGTGAGTCTTTCTTCTCCCCATACCTATTTTATCACTTCTAAATCAGCCTTAGCCATGCTACTTGGCTCTTTAAACATCCCCACTTCTGAGATCCACTACAAGCCTCTCTTCTTAGGACCTCTGAACAGCTCATCATGATCAACATCTGAGCCCTAGGTTTCAGGTGTAACCTCGAGGATCCTGCAGCAACAAAGCCAAATTCCAATACCTGGTGCATCACTGCTCCTCCCAAACCTGTTCTTTGACATTTCTGTTCAGCTCCAAGGCATCTCAGGGAGCCTCTGTCCGCAGTTCTTTCTCATTTATAGTTAAATGAGAAAAACAAGTATAATAGCAAAATACGGTTAAGTGTTGCCTTAACATGACAAGAGATTCAGTGACTGCACAGAGCATACAAAACTCAGTTCTGTGGCATCAGAAGGCTTCTTGCCTGGTAGACACCTAAACCACAGTTGAGTGGGCCAGACAACCAGGAAAAGTGGAAGATTCAGAGGCCTGTTTGAGACAGCCAAACCGAGGATGAGCTGCAACCCAGGAAGAAAGCAAACAGTAGGATAGAATCACTGTAACTGGTGCTCAGGGAATTTCTGAAAAGCCTATCTTTTGTCTCAAATACCACTTCAGCCTTCTTAGGCCAGCTGCCCCAACCTGTGTGCTACTTAACACAATACACTGCTCAGTTAGGAGCATAAAAGCAGGCTGAGAACTGGACTTTAAATTATAATCATTGGATACTATTAAGAACCCCCAACAGAAATATGAAGTAAAAACAAACAAGCATGTAGCTTCAGGATACTAGAGAGATGGGAGAAGACATCATTGCTCAAAAACTCCTAATATTTTGTTAACTTCTGAAGGACATTCCTGAGAGATCCTATGAAGAGACTAGACAGAACCCTGCAGCACCTTTTGGCAATTCCCTTTATTTTATTAGCTACAGAAAGTACAATGAAGGGCCTAGGAAGGAGCTCAGAAAATTTACCTCCAATATGGTAATGGACATGCCATTGGACTAAGCATCTCTGCCCACAGAGGCCTTCAGGATAGATGCTGACAGACTCAACAATGGGTGTCAGGTACCAGAGCAACAGCCACCTGTTTCAGCACTGCTCTCCAACACCTCAATTCCTCTTGGGGGAGCAAGTGCATGGAAAGGAGAGGAGAAAAATGCCTACTATATGGTCCTTGTGCCCTTTCCTGCTCTTTCTCCTTCAAGGGTCTGCTGAAATGTTCCAGGGAGGTCTGGGATAGCCCTAAGGTCAGAAACTCATACGCAGCAGGCAAGAGGCTCAAGTTCTGTCCCTGGCACTGGATGATTGCCCCACTCACTGCCAGAAGCCCAGATGAGAAATTGCCAGAGTAGCGGAGTGTGGCAGCAAAAGCAAAACAGTTCTCTACTTTGGAAACAGCAACTTTACCAAAGTTTTCTGGGTTTTTTTTTTTTTTTTTTTGAGCAACTACAATACTTTCAACATGCTAAAGATCCTAAGCATGCAGCTCTCTTCCTGATTCAACTATGAGCTAGGAGCTGACTATGAGGTATAGTCTTGTTCACCTCTTCTATCTTCTAGTCACCCCCACAGAAACCGAGCCTTAGTCCACAGATCCATAACGCAGGGTGTTTTAGATGAGCATCAAAGTATTCAAGACCAGCACAAAGCTTTAGAAAAGGTCCATGTGAGTGTTTAAAATTGGAAGAGCAGGAAGATGTATCATAATCCAAGTCTAAAACAACTAATCTTCGGGAAAAAAAACAGCAAAATTCTAATTCAAGAAAAGGCGTTCCTCCCACAATTAAAACATCACGCTTAATTGTTGAAGATTCTTAAGAAAAAAGACAATAAAAACCAATTTTAAAAAGTAGTTGTGATGTAAAATTCAGTGGAAATAAAATATTTTTAAAATGATTACAACCGTGCATAATTAAATCCCAGAAAACACACCTCAGATACTATCTATATAAAATCAAAATGAAGCATTTCTTCTCAGATAGCAGGCATCTTAACTTTATCAACATTATTGTAAAATTCTGCTTCAGCCAAAAAACAAAAACAAAAACAAAAACAAAAAAAAAACAAAAACAACCCTTAAACTCATACCAATCCACAGTATCATTATGAAAACTATATATTATAAAGTTACTGTCTATAGAACATTATTTCTCAAAGTAGGCAATACTATCCCCAGTGGAATAATCAGGGGGTGGGGTGGGGCAACTGTAGACTAGAGTACAATTGGGGATGTTTTCTGTTTTCTGTTGGCTGAAAGGGAGGTAAAATTTCACAGTAACTCTAATTTTTTTTTGGATATGCAGAATACATACTGAATAGCAAGTAATGATTTAAAATTTTTATTAACTAGCAGCTGGAGTATAGAATAGTAGTCAAGGCCTTATTGCCTGTACGTGGCCGACCTACAGTTAAATCCTAATACCACATATGATGCCCCAAGTCCCACCCAGAAATGATCCCTGAGTGCAGAGCCAGGAGTAAGCTCTAAGCACTGCTAGGTGTGGCTCCCCCAAACAAACAAAAAATTTCAATAAACTGAAGAAGTAAATTTAATATTTAAAAAGTACCATGTAAACTAGTAAGTAAAAATGTTCTATGCTAGGCTGAATAAACAACAGATATATTGTGATTAGAGTTGGGGGGGGAAAACACAAAAACCAGGAAAAATACAGAAAACACAACAAATAAAATACACAAAAGTTTATATAAGCACACAGAATAAGAAGAGCTTCTCATAACCTGATCACAGGGAAAATGTACATTTCAATGAATTATTT
Source organism: Crocidura indochinensis (assembly GCA_004027635.1). Taxonomy (NCBI): domain Eukaryota; kingdom Metazoa; phylum Chordata; class Mammalia; order Eulipotyphla; family Soricidae; genus Crocidura; species Crocidura indochinensis. The sequence goes on from PVKC010037122.1 coordinate 3,154, forward strand.
CAGAACTCCTAACACATTCAGTGCCCCATAAGAATTATTATTAAGACCACCTGGGAGAAATTAAAACTTGAAACCATATGGCACTCTGAGTTTTGAATAAAATTCAGTAGAACTTAAACAATTCATAGGGAGTAATTTTAATACAACTGACCAAATAGAGCACTTTTATTTTATTTTATTGTATTGGGGCCGCATCTGGTGATGCTCAGGGGTTTACCCCCTGGCAGGCTCAGGGGACTATATGGGATTCGGGGATAGAATTGGGGTTGGCCCTGTGCAAGGCAAATACTCTACCTGCTGTGCTATCTTGCTCCAGTAGAGCACTTTTAAGAGGTCAAAACAGAACCCAGGACTCAATATCTTGACTAAATGAGTACTTAGTGGGTGGGAAAATAAAAGTACTTAATAGAAATGGTATGGTGAACAGTAAGGGAACAGGCAAAAGACAGTTATTAGAAAGAAAAAAATTTTGTGGGTTTTTTAAATTTGGTATTTAGAAATGCATTTTAAGGAATAATGAGGTTCCAACAGTACGTGTGCCCTGAGAAATTGCAGCAGATATCCTAGTTAGGAGAGGGCACTTCTGCTAGATAGGACCATTTCTAGCATCCTCCATACAGATGACTTTACCTGACCTTCCAACAGCCCAGTTGTCAGGCCAGGTATCTAGTCAAGGAAATAAGAAAAGCAATGCCTATCTCCAATGGACTCAATACCATGTTGTTCTGTTTTCATAGATCATTCATTCACAGCAATAATTTACTTCTAGAAATCCAGTTTCTATATCACTTTCTCATGAGCTTCAGTAATAGTAGCTTCCCCCATACTATGAATAATATGGATGAACAGAGGCTTTAGATCAGGGGTGGCGAAAAAGTTCGACACAAAGAGCCAAAATTTTAAACAGAGCCGGACCACGCAGTGATCTGCCAAAACAGACAATCACACAAAAGCATATAATTTTAACAATAATATATTGAACACACATTGCATTTTGCCATTTTGAGTGAGGGTCAAAATCCTGCAGTGATGGTGAGGGTGTGCTGCGTCCTCCACACTAAGAACTCATGGCAAGATGTGACCCAAGATGTGACACACGTGTTCTCCACTCGCTGGCCTGTGCAGTTGTTTCTGAGGGATGGGAGACTGACTCGGAGATCTCTCCTCAGAGGTCCCTCCCCAGAATCAGCAGGACAAAATCCAAACTTGGCAAAGAGCCAAGTATACAAAATCATGATAAGAGGCCAAGAGTCACATTCATTTTGGCCAGGAGCTGCATTTTCGCCACCCTTGCTCTAGACTGTGGTAAAAGAAAGAAGCAGGGAGGGCCCTATCCTCACTGTCTGAGACAGGGTACACCTGGACTCCATCACCAGCCACCTCCCCAGTGGTGTCCAAATGCTGGTTGGCAGATGCAGAAAGGGGGGAACCAGGGTCTACCCCTTGGTTACAACACTGGTCCATGGAATGATACTGGGGACAAAGAGGCAACCACAAAATGATGTTCACTATGCCTGGTGTTGTAGTCAAGAATTCAGAGCAACTTTTTTTTTTTTTTTTTTTGGTTTTTGGGGCACACCCGGCAGCGCTCAGGGGTTAATCCTGACTCTATGCTCAGAAAATCGCCCCTGGCAGGCACGGGGGATCATATTGGATGCCAGGATTCGAATCACAGTCCTTCTGCAAGAAAGGTAAATGCCTTACCTCCATGCTATTTCTCCGGCCCCAACTCCTAGCTTCTTACTTTCATTTTCCTCTTACATCACACCAATGGCTGCCTATTTCATGCTGTCCTCATTCTTTCCTCGATACATGCCATTTCTGACTTGGACTGGCCTCTCTCAGCCTCCTTGTTTGCACAGACTATAGTTATGAGTGCTCCCTAGCATTCGAGTGACTTTAAATTTGTAATTGTAAACAACATTCATCTTCCTTTCTTTTTTTTTTTTTTTGGGGCCACACCCAGTGACGCTCAGGGGTTACTCCTGGCAATGCGCTCAGAAGTCGCCCCTGGCCTGGGGGACCATGTGGGGCACGGCCAATCAAACCGCGGTCCGTCCAAGGCTAGCACGGTTCATCTTCCTTTCTGACTGACTCATACAGCATCTAGCATGAGAACGATACACTCCTGAGAACATGAAAAGTAGTGTTTTTATCTGAAAAACCAGAGCCAGAGATATAATTCAAGAGATAATAAACCTGTCCTGCAGGTAAGGTAGCCATGAACCAAACCCTGGAGCGATCACAGCAGATGGTCCCCTGAAAACCACCAGGGGTCATTACTGAGCACAAAGCCAGGCACAGTTCCCAAACACTGCCACATATGTGGGTCTAAACACTTCCCCCCACCCATCACTTCAATTCAACAATCATTAATATTTTCTTTTCCAAGTTTTCTCTCTTGCTCTCAATAACTTGCACCTATAAAACTGTATTTCCATATCTCATTTCTTTCACCTTCAATATACTGGTAACTTAATTTTCAGTCCTAATTTCCTCTCAAACCCAAAATAACAACAGGCTAGCAATCCCCAAATTCTTCCAGACGAGTTTTTTCAAAACTGGAGCTTTAGAGAAGGCTGATTCACAATATGCTAATAGACAACTGTATGAATGTTGTTTTCTAGTCAGCACAGTAAATAAAAAATTAAATTTTATAAGTAAGCTTCAGTAAAATTTACTGAAGCTTATGAGAAAGTGATGTAGAAACTACGTTTATAGAAGGAAACTATTGCAATGAATGAATGATGTATGAAAACAGTAAATATAGGTTTCCTTTAGTCAGACTCATATCCTTCTTTATTTATAAATCTACAAGAGGGAAATAGTATATGTAACATTTCCTGAGCTCATTTTTAACTACTATACCATAGAGCATTTTATTAATATCTCCTGGAACCAATGTTTCAAAGAATACTTCAGGATTGTATACCTAAACCCAACTAAGAACAACTTTGTAAATCACAATGGGTTAAATAAAATTTTTTAAAAAAATGCTTCAGGAAACACTATCCTTTCCCATTTCAAAGTATCAAATACTTTAGCTCAAAAACACTTCTTATTCCCTCAAATTCAATGAGTAACTAAATTTCCTTTGCCTTCCCAATCTTACCATATTTCTCCTTTCTATTTTCTCTAAAGCACAAACTTCAGGCTCTATCATACACAAAAATTAGACTGCTCTCTAAAATTAAATATGAGATGTTATCAACCCTTCAAGCTACCATAATGAAAAGAAAATGAATATGACATCTTGCAATAACAGGTATCTCATAAACATCCAGCACTTCCTGATAACTGAAATTTTCTTTTTATAATGACAATTTTCATTAAAAGCTTTAAAGATATTCATGTACTTGCTAAGGGCAGCATTTGGTCTCAGAGCAACCATGGCAATAGACTTTGAATGAGATAAAAAAAATCAAGAATGAGGGTAATGTGGGTATAATCGGAGCAGTGAGAGAGGTACAGGCAACAGTTGTCAGATCCAACACGACATCATCGCTCTATCAATATAATAATCACACAATTGGGGTCAACATGCAGCTAAATGAGGCTGTTTCTTTAAGGTCAGGCTTCCCTAACTATGCTGTAAGTGGCAAACCACTTCAATACTCTAGAAGTTTCTACACATCATGTCCTCTTTCAAGAGCTACCTTTGACTTTTGCCAGATACAAACAAAACAAAACAAAACCCACCAGATTTGGAATGCCACTGACTCCAGAGCATCCTGTTTCACATCCAACAAGCCCAATGAAGACAAGAGTCACAGCAGTCAAACTGACCATTTCCACAGTGGACTCCTTTTCGGTTGGCACTCACTTTGCCTTCTCATTTTAAACCTGAGGAAACTGAGTCAAATGAGACAAGCTGTTTGTTCCAGACCACAGAATGTTCAAGGCAGTGCTGGGCTACCTGTCCAGGCTGCTCTCCCCTACTTAGCCCTAAGGCCCTCTCTTGCATGGATACAGGGTCCATGACCTCACCCAGATTTGCATCGATCTAAAAATTTCACATAGAGATGACTCTGTCAGTAAAGTTCTCTGGAACATTTAGATTCTGAAAAACCCTGAACTTAGAAAATTAAAAATTTTCACGATCATCAATATTTATTTGAGCTGGTTCTATGAGAAAAACTACTTTTCTGCTCTAGTAGTTAGATGTGTGCTCAGGCTTCTCACCATTAAGACATTAGTACCAGTAGACTAGGAGAATTACATAAATGTCTTCTAGAATGCAAATATTCAACTCTTCTAAAGGAAAAGAAAGGATCATACTTGTATTCTGAAGGCAACATTTTTGGGGGGGGGGGTTCATTTCCACCAGCAGTGGTCAAGGGATTCCTCTTGTTTTGCACTCAATGAATCATTTTTAGTGGGTATTGCACCAATTGACAAGCACCTAACCCTCTCTCTGTACTATCTTTCTGAGACTAATGATTTTTTCAAAAGTCTCATTCCGAACTTGGAGAATATTAGTTATTAATAATGTGACAAGGAACCTGAGAAGTTCACTTGAGGCCCAACCCTAAAGGGGAGTAAATGGCTTGAGACAAAGCAGATACTCTACTAATTCCAAGGCAGCCTTTTACTAGAATGCTAGGGGGAGAATATGAGTATAAAATTTGTACCCTGCTCAATATATGACATAATGTGTAAATGAAGTAATGATGTGCTGTTCATCTTTTCCAGAGAAGTGGACAGCATATCACATTCATGACTATGGAGAGGTGTCACCAATCCAGTAATTGTCAGCAGGGCAATCAAAGGGGTTCTTCCCAGGATGCTCCAGACTTAATTTCCAATTTCAGTGGTACCTGTGCTATTTATCTTTCTGGAGAAGATACTGCTTTTTATCTTAAAGTTCCACTAGCTACATCTTATTTCAAAAACAAATGACTACAGGTTCTTAGTTACTGTTACTTAAAAACTGGTTTTCACCCTCCAGGCCACGGATGGATGTCAGTCAATTAAAAAGTGACTGCAGTTTAATCCTGGTGGTCAGTTGTAGAGGCTTAAAAAAAATCACTAAGATACATGATACCCCTTCAGTAACAATACTGTAAACTACAGTATCTAAAAGGAAAAGGAGGGAGGGGAGTAAAGGGAGGAGGGTTAAAGGGAAAGAAAAGAAAAATGTTAGAAGCAGACAACAGGGAGGGTAGGAGGGAAACTGGAGACAGCGATGACAGAAAATGTGCACTGGTGAATGGTGTTGGACAATACCGAAACTTGGGTCTGGAGAGATAGCATGGAGGTAGGGCATTTGCCTTGCATGAAGGAGGATGGTGGTTCGAACCCCAGAATTCCATATGGTTCCCCGAGCCTGCCAGGAGTGATTTCTGAGCATAGAGCTGGGAGTAACCGCGCCCCCCAGCACTGTCGGTGTGACCCAAAAACCAAAACAACAACAACAAAAAACCAACATGACTGAAAATCGTGAAAAACTTTGTAGTTGTTTATCTCATGGTGATTCAATTGAAGAGTTTACTTATTAAAAACAAATTTAAAAAACACTACTAATATAATTCATAGTCAAATATATTTAAGTCAGAACTATTTTTAGTTTTGTTATTATTATTCGGATAGAACGCAACCAAGATGTACTCAGGGCTCAGTATTGACTATATGCTGTGTTGGGGGATTGAACCTAGGCCATGCAAGTCCAAGGTCCTCGTAGTTTTTCTTGATTTTTTTTTTTTCATATTTTCTCTCAGATCTCCCTCAATCCCCACCTCCTCTCCCCAGAAGGACTACTTTAAGAAATTCACTGGAGGGTAGCATAGCGAATTTGCCTTTCATGCGACCAATGGCAGATGAGCTCTGGTTTGATTCTCCAACATCCCATATGGTTCCACGAGCCTGCCAGGAACAACTTCTGAATGCTGCTAGGTGTGACCCAAAAACAAAAACAAAAACCAACAAAAAGAAATTCATGGTCATCAAAATGCTTCCTCACTTGGGGGACTGGGTCAGTGAAAAGACTGTAACTTGAAGCTACTGAAACCTGACTGTGTCTGACACATAAAGAGCATCTAAGCAGGAGATAGAAACAAAATTAGGGAAAGAAGTACAATGAGGGACTGGAGAGATAGCACGGAGGTAAGGCGTTTGCCTTTTATGCAGAAGGTCATCAGTTTGAATCCCAGCATCCCATATGGTCCCCCGAGTCTGCCAGGAGTGATTTCTGAGCATAGAGCCAGGAGTAACCCCTGAGCACTGCCAGGTGTGACCAAAAACCAAAAACCAAAAAAAAAAAAAAAAAAAAAAAACAACAACAAAAAAAAAGGGGTGGGGGGAAGTACAATGATGAAAAACATTCCATCTCTTTTCTTGCTCCCATCCAAGAGCTCCCAGGAATTCATGAAAATACAGATAAGAACACTTTCACCAATAAATATTTCTTTTTTTTTTTTTTTTGGTTTTTGGGTCATACCCGGCAGTACTCAGGGGTTACTCCTGGCTCCATGCTCAGAAATTGCTCCTGGCAGGCACGGGGGACCATATGGGGCACCGGGATTCGAACTGATGACCTTTTGCATGAAAGGCAAATGCCTTACCTCCATGCTATCTCCCGGGCCCCTAATAAATATTTCTTAATTAATTTCAGGGGCACAGAACTAAAAGAAAAAAAGACACTACAAAATAATGTGAGACGAGGTCTAAACAGTTGCTGGTTGGCAGAAGCGCTGAGAGATTTTGGTTAGACTGTGTGGCCGCAGAAGATAGAAGAACTATTTATGACCTAGAACACAAACTTAAAAACAATGTACGTCTGGAAAAGGTCTGAAAAACAAGCATTACTATATTTCAATTTTTAAATAGCAGTTTCTGCTATTGCTGTTTATATAAATATTAATAGGATATGTTTTTTTCTAAAAAAGCAGCATGTGAAATCTTCTCTAAGTCTACTTTTATTCAACCCAGCATATTTATAAATTTTTTAAAAATGCAAGCAGGAACCCCTGGGAGGACTGAGTGGCAGAAGGTGGACCCACACTCCCTCCAGCTCTGCCTTTTGGTGTCCCAGAACAGTCCGTTGTTCTGACTCTGGCTTGTCCCTGTCGGGGCTAGCCCAGCACCAGCAAACTGTGCCTTCGAAAGTTGAGCACAGGAGTCAAGAGTGGGAAGCTACAACTAAAGAGGGTGAGCCATGTGCAAGTGTGCAACTCCCAGGAGCACCGGGGCCAAGGCTGTGAGCACTGCCAATAGCAAGAACCATCAAAGCAGTGTGAACACTACAATTCAGGGGTATGCTGAGCCTCCGTCATCACAACAAAAACAAAGGTTAAAGGAGAAAATGACAATATATGCAGCTTTTCCAGGACAGCTGCTGCTTCATTGGTGTCCAAGGAAACAAAATGTACCGGCCCCACATTCTTCTGACCAACAGGCCGCAAACAGGGTCAGTGATGCAGAACCCATATCCTCAAATGAGGATCTGATTTACTTCCAAATTCACCTGTCACAGAAATGGAATCTTCAAACAACCCCAAATCAGCCCATCAGCTCTAGTTAGGTTCCTTTCCTATTCTCTGAAGGAAATGTACCTATTGTCCCTATTTTGTTTTTTAGTTATCGTAACTTCCTTCTTTCTGCTCCTTTCTACCGATGTATTGTCATTTTGTTCAACTTCTCCCTTTCCTTCTATCTGCAAGGCTGAATGGAGCTCCCACTCATGAAATAATGCAAAAAGCCAATCAATCAGATCTTTAAAACGGACTCAGCAGAGATAATGAGCCTTCCAAACTGTTACGATTTGCAGTAATGCCAAAGATCAAGCCCAGGACATCACAAATGCAAGATATTTGCTTTACCCAGTGAACTACTAACATCCCTGACTATGCACTCACATTTGAAAAACTATGAACTTCCAGATTTATAAATTACCCATTGTTATTCCAATAATTCTATTGTTACCACCGAATACAAATGATAAAAATTTCAAATTGAATTTTCTCCCTGAAGAAAATATTTAGCATGAATTATTCAGCTGAAAGAAAATTCAGGAGGCACTCTCAAAAACAAAACTTAGCATGCTTTTATCTTAAAAAGTATTCACGATTTTTAATATTAATAACTTTATACATAGCAGTGACAGGAACATAAGGACAAGTGTATAGAAGCCTTATCATTGCCAAGTGATACTGAATATAGACCCAACAGGGTATTAAACACCTAGGACTGTTCATGATCCAGGGCCCAGCTTTTGAAGTGCTCCTATGCGGAACCCAGCTGTTTGGAGTGATTTATCCATGGGAGTTTAATTTCAATTGTGTGCTGGGAAGTGGGAGGCAGTGATTATACCCTCCCCAAATCTTTCTAGCACACTAATGATCATTTTAAGGAAGAGTTTCCAACTGAGATTAATTTGTCCTTCAAATATTCTCCTCCTAACTCACTAATGGTAATATCTGATTCACTGCACTTTAAATGGAAGAACACAGGACGAGGCATAAAATGAAACTTCTGTTTTACTCATTTTAGAAGGCTGAAAATGTCGCAGAACAAATGGGCTCACTGTACCCTCCTTGACTGTCTTCAAAAGAAAACTGTCCTGGAAATAATGTTTACATTTTAGTCTTGAAAAATACATACACTGACTCCCTTTTCCTACAACTATTGTTTGCATTAAAAAATTTTTTTCCTGGTCCTAAAAACCTTTAGTGCGCACTTCCTCCTCTTCTTTAAAATCCAAAAAAAAAAAATTAGATGTGGTGACTCCTATTTTCATCTGTAGAAGCCTATCAACTGAATTAGATGCTCATCCTTTTTTTACTGTTTCCCATCAAAAACACAAATGCAAAGATAAAAGACACAATTTTCAAATGCCAAAACATGGGAGATGACATAAGCAGATGGTAGACTATGTTCACTGAATGGTACCAAAAAAGAAATAAGATCAAATTCTTTAAATACTAAACCCTACATTCAAACTGCTTAAGGGTGCTAAAGCATCATATAAGAAATCTTTACCAAAAAAAAAAAAAAATATCCAGGGCTTTCAGCACACTCCAAACCCAAACACCAAACTCTAGGTACTCCATATCAATGTTAGATCAAATAAATAAGAAAAGCACAATAATGTATCTTTTGGTTTCTGGGAGAAAAGTGAGAACAATTATCATTTGTCTGCACAGAGCTTGGAATAAAAAGGAAACTGGGGATTTTGGAAGCCACTGAATACATACCTCAGAAAGATAGGAGTATGACAAAGCAAATGTGTCTTCTCACTAGTGGATCAATAGTCAAGACAATGTCCTTACATCTACAGGTATCAGAATCTAGATGCTCAATTTGAAATCACAACCACCTACTATTAAAAAAATTGTGTTTGTCTGCCCAACTAAAGAACTGGTATATACAACTCTTCATTTAATTCATGGAACTGAATTTTGAACATATATTAAAAAAACATTAACAGTGGAGAGGGCTGGAGTGATAGCACAATGGTAGAGCATTTGCCTTAAATGCGGCCAACCCAGGATGGACCAGAGTTTGATCCCCAGCATCCCATTTGGTCCCCATGCCTGCCAGGAGTGATTTTGAGCACAGAGCCAGGAGTAACTCAAGTGCCTCTGGGTGTGACCCCCCAAAAAAAAAACACAAAAAGGTAACAGACAATATAGGCAGCTTTGCTGGTTCCAAAAACAGGATTATGTACTTACCCTTCAACAACGAAAAGTTCCTGCATGGAAGGGTGAAATTAGGGTGTGACAACTCATTGGTTTTTTTTAGTTGCTGGGAGGAACTTCTTGAGAGCCACTGTTTGGTGGTGCTCAGAGTACCATCTGTCAGTCAAGAAGAATATAAGCTATAACCCCAGCCCCCAACTGGTAAGGCAAAGAGTCAAGCCCTTTGAGCTAGCTCCCAGGACTTGACAATTTATTTTAAAAGATATAAATAAAGCACTCCTGAAAATACACAA
>PVKC010037123.1:0-13087 GCA_004027635.1 Crocidura indochinensis
CTGGCACAGCCTTCAGAAGAATGGGCATTTTCCATTCACCCCTGAACCAGAGAAGCTAACAACGAAACATCCAAGGTCATTTCTAACATTGTCTGGAAACAATCCTCTACCAGGGAAGACCCTACCACTGCTTCAACATTGACCTGCTCGAAAGAGACTTTCCTCAACACTAAGAAGACTTGACAACAACAACTTGCTTATAGGACAGGGCTCTCTGCATTGCCCTTTTATTGTGAGGTGAAACTAGAGGACACTATACACCATCCTGACTTCAGTTTAGGATATGCAGAGTCTAGGATCTTTAATACAGAAACATGATACCAACAACAGAGACTGTAAAAAATAAAAGTGTATTGGCACTACAGACAATGACTTGGATTGGACAAACTAGTTTGCCTGGAGCCTAGAGCTGGTCTTCTGCCAGAAAACTTCAGGGGTAGGGTTTCTTTGTATTTAGGCCAAGGCTTTTCCTTTCTGTGTCTCTCATATTTTGGTGAGCCTATGCAAACAATAGCTGCAACTCTAACACCATTCATATGGTGCTCCTTTGACTCTAATCCTTAAAAATAAAACCACTTAAACTTTTGTGATTAACTTAAACTAATATGCATGGACAAGGAAATGTAAGAAAATACTATATCTTCAATGTTTAAGGAGTTACATAAGTTTTACGGCCTTGAATGCTTTGTGTACTGCTAAGAAATGTTATAATGCACTACAATCTGGGGACTTGAGGGACAAAGTAATTGTACATGGGTTCTATTTTATTTTTCTTAATGTTCTTTGGCTGAAAGTTCAAAATTAAGGTATCAGCAAGGGGTTTTCTTCTAAGAATTTTGTTTATGGGTGATTGTCCTTCCACTGTAACTTTACCTGTCCTCTTTCTTTGCATCTTTGTTCTCATAATTAAAAATAAATTTATAAAATACCAAAAAAAAAGAGTACATGTGTGCTTAGTGAAGTGCCTGAAGTGTATAAGTCATAGTTGTTGTCATTGTTTTGATCTGACATGTTTTAAAGGTTACAAGTTAGCTAGCTATGTTTCTATACTTGTATATAGGAAGTAGAGGAGGTAGGTTATAATGAAAAGTAAGGTACAACTTAACTAGTATCATGCTCACTATAGCCTAACAAATTGGACAGTTTTAATGAGAGTTCCATCCTGGAAGATACTAGGGTTAGTGATAGTCCTTGATGGATGTTTCTTTGAGTAGGGACATTTTGGTGTTGCAATGAAAACAAGGGATGCTGCTTCTCAAGGATTTTAGCCCATTCAAAGAACCACCAGCATCATAGTCAAAGGACTTCAGACCATCACTGAATTAAAACTCAATTTCACATGGTTTGGGTGTAGGATAGTAACAGTTAGCATTGCTTTGTCTGAAAATATGTTGCTCCTTCCAAAGAAAGCCAAGTTAAGTGAAGATATCCTTAAACTGGTGTCAGAGTTGTATTAAAAGTATGAGTGTGAGGGTACTTGTTTGTCAAGCACAGAAAAATGATCAGTTGTGTGAATGCACTTTCAAAGGTTTTTAAACAACCTGAAAATCCAGGTAGACTTCTGAGTTACCCAAGAATCTCATATTCTGCTCCTCTGGCCTTGAATTTCTCCATATAATTTCTTCTGTTCATTGAACTTTAAGGCTGTTCTCTATCAAACCAGCATGCTGCAATATGTATGAACAGTCAACTTCATAACCTAGGATTTATTACAGGCTTTCCTGAGATATCCAAAGGACAGTTGTGAGTCATTTTCACTTAGTTCAGAAAAGGTTAATGAAATCACAGGCGTGATATTTCTAGGTCCACATGAAACACCTAAAAGACATGAAATTCCTCACTTCTCTTATACAGTCATAACCTGAGATAAGAAAATAGAAAGAAAGTATGATTATTTCAGTTTTATATTTGGAATCTAGTTCACCTGCCTATGACTGGTTCCAGTTTTCTCATTTCCTGTATGTTAATAGGAAATACTGTTAAAGTTCAGTGGAGTGGATTAAAAAAGCTTGATCATGTGAATGTATACCAATAATTGAGAGAGAGATTTCTGACTGTCTATCTCATCACCAAAGAATTTCTTTCACTAACAAAAAAGTGATTTTTCTAGAGATAAACTACAGTAAACTTCGAAATATTTACAAGACAGTGTGGTCTTTCATTTTTCTTAATTGATAAAACTTCATGAACTGGTCAGCCCAAACAGAGGAAGATGTGAAAATATTCTCTCCTATGATACCTTTTAGTACAGGTTGGTTCTTTTTAGGCTGATTTTACGTTAAAGAATCAGAAAGAAGCGTCCATCATGCACTTTTGGGGGGAACACTCTGGGTCTGAAAAAGATTCATAGTGAGATAGACTCCCTTTTCAAACCATGGTCAGCCTCTTTCGGTTGTATCAGTGGTGTGATCTTGGAGACAATGCCTTCTGTTTCTTTTTGTTTTGTTTTGTTTTGGTTTTTTTGTTTGTTTGTTTTTTTTGGTCACACCCGGCAATGCTCAGGGGTTACTCCTGGCTCCATGCTCAGAAATTGCTCCTGGCAGGCACGGGGGACCATATGGGGCACCGGGATTCAAACTGATGACCTTTTGCATGAAAGGCAAACGCTTTACCTCCATGCTATCTCCCGGGCCCCAGCCTTCTGTTTTTTAATTAGTGAAATGGGGTTAAGAATATAACTATAGAGATGATAGGTATTTTTAAAGTTCTATCCTAGGTCCTGTCCTCTTTTTCTTTTTTTCTTGTTTTTTTTTTTGGGGGGGGGCACATCTAGTGACATTCAGTGGTTACTCCTGGCTATGCACTCAGAAATCACTCTTGGCTTGGGGAACCATAAAGGATGCCTGGGGCTCAAACTGTGGTTCGTCTAGGTCAGCCTTGTGCAAGGCAAGGTCCGTCCTAGGTCAACCTCGTGCAAGGCTGACACCCTACTGCTGTGCCACCGCTCCAGCCCCTGCTCTCTTCTTTATGTCAACTTTGGGATCTGTATGTGAGCTCAACCAACTTTTTAATCCTTTGTTTCTACCCTCAAGCAGATAACTTTCTATTTCATAGGTTTCTCTATTTCCAAAGAGATATCAACTGAAAAAAAACTCAAATAAAATTCTATATAGTTCCCCAAATTTGGTTTAGTTTGTCTTTCAATCTCCCCCATCTGAGAGATATCCAATTTTGCAAACCAGAAACCTAGAAGTCCAATATAGCTTTCTCATGCCATCCCAGAAAAAGTAAAGTATGATTGAAACAAATATAATACGTACATGAGAAACCATGAGTAAATCATAGAACCCTGATCAATAAAAACATTTTTAAAATAAACAAATAAAACACAGAGACTTTTATTAGAAATGCATCCCAAGAGATAAATAATGTTCTGAGTCACCTGGATAGTCTAGGAATTATATTTCACATAGGAAAAAAGGTAGATAGTTCTCATCTAGCCAGTTATGCAAGCCAGTTAGAAGACTATTGAGTTCAAATTGGTGGTTTACAGTGCAATTTAGTTTAGAAATTGGTTCTTATTTGTTAGGTTATACCTTATTTTACCTAAAATGAAGATCATCTCTGATACCTTTGTATGTTTGTTTACAACTTAGATTTACCCCAAACAGAGATTACCATATATGTAAACCTGGGTAGGGCAGGCTCACAATAGTTCCCCCACCTGAGGGTGGTTCCTGTATTCAATAAAAACAGGTCAGGCATGCAGTTTGGTGGAACTACTAGGTAGAAGACACCCAGACTATACGTATTCCACCCTCATCCTGGTTTGAATTATTCTATGTGCTACACTGATTCAGACGCAGTCGCCTAGGTTTGGAGATATGGAGAATGGGTGATTTTTATACTTATTGGTCCAGTAAAATTTTACCAATAATAGTTAGTTAGTTTACCAATAATTGGTTGAGTTTTATTCATGAATGATCCGTGTTGGGTTCCAGGCCATTGCTAGAGATACCTGTTTGTACATGGACATATTGAATGAGGGTGCTGAGAGACTCACCCTCAAATAGAGATATCTTACTCTATTTTAGTTATTCATTTAATTTACTCTTCATATTTTCTTCTCCCATTTCTAATCCATGACTCAGAACTATATATTAACTCCCAAGTAGCTCTTCAGTGTATGCACTCCTATTGAGATTAACTTTCTCTTCTCGGTGGCACTTTACCATGACTACAGTCCATCTTACTGGCATCACTTATGAATTTTATTCTATATTTATAGTCTCTCTCTTGCATTTGAAACCAAATAAGTTTTTAATTGCTGATATGATTATATTATGTATCATCTATGATAATGGGGTCAGAATGACCAAAATATATTTATCTTTTACTTTCTGAAGAAACCCTGATCTTTATTTGAGGTTGCTTTCTCAGAGTTCTCCAAATTATGGGATTTTCCAAATAGAGAGGATGACACAAAGAGTTTATTAAATAAATGAGGTCATTTTTAGAAAAAACTAAAAAATAGAACCTTGTTGACAATTGATATGATCAGATTATCAGAAGATTGGACCTTTCAATCTAGTAACCCAATCTTCATGATAAGAAAGGGGCTGGACTTTGACCATTCACTGGTGGCCAATAAGTTAGTCAATCATGCCTATGTACTGATGCTTCCATGAACCCAAAAAAATGAAGATCAGAGAACTTCTAAATTGATGAACAGATGAAGATTTGGGAATAGTATGGTCTTAAGTGTGAAATAAAAAAATCCACAAGTGGTGAGACCACCCCAGGCACCATGTTTCTAACCCTTTAGGCAGACAGGTCTGATGAAGCAGGGTAGCGGCAGAGAAATAATACATCAAGAAGTCAGGAAACATTCATCAAAGTCAATCTGCTTTTTGCCTGATGGCCTCTCTCTGCCACGTGCCTCCTCTCTCTGCCTGCCCCTGCCAAAAGCCAGAACTGCTTTCTTTATTCAAACCAATTCCCCATACTAGGAGCAGGAAGCTCGAGAGAAACAAAAGTACTCTTCTTATATTTGGTCATTCTGATCCCATTATCATAGCAGATACATAATATAATCAAATCAGAATTTAAAAAACGCTTTTACATATCAAAGGAAGAGGTTACCAGGAAGTTGGGGGAATATCTTTGTTTAGGGTTGTAGCTTACATCAAGAGGCCTTGAAAATTCTATAAACTTTCCTTTCATATATCTCATCTGGATGACCCTGAATTATTCTTTTGATGATAACTGGTGACCTTTCATAGAAAGCATTTTTATGGCTCTATGAGCAGCTCTAAGTAATTAGTTAAACTCAAATATAGGCTCTGGTAACCCATAGAATATAGAAGCAAGAGTTACAATCTGGGTTTTCACCTAACAAAAATTGTGGGGAACTAGCATGTTGCACTAAACCTTGAACCTGTGGAACCTTGATGATGCCTCTAGACAGATAATCTTAGAATTGAGTTAAATTGTAGAATAGTCAGATATTGTCTGGAGAATTTATTCTTTGCCGCTATGGAAATCCTGTCTCCTCCTTACCTCTTGACCCCACTTGGCTCACACACAGGAAAAGGTCTCAAAATTCTTTAATTCCTGCCCATGCTTTTCAAAGGCTTTATATATAGCTCTCAATGTAAAGACCAACAAATGACATCTTAACATGATTTTTGATGACCTTGTGATTTTTTTTCTACATGTTCAACTTCACATACCTCATATTCTTGTTTATTGAGCTTCACTTTCCAGAAAGTCCTTTCACATACTTTTTTATTATTCTAATCTTTTATATTGAATTAATTTTAGACTTAGTAAAAGAAAGACTACAACAATAGTACAAGAATTCTTGTGTAGACTTCACCTATTTTCTATACATTTTCCTGAAGTATGACAGCACAAAAATAAAGATTAATGTTAACATAATAGTTTCCTGATTTGAAACCATTTTTTTTGTGTGTGGTTTTTGGATCACACCCGGCAGTGCTCAGGGGTTACTCCTGGCTCCATGCTCAGAAATTGCTCCTGGCAGGCACAGGGGACCATATGGGGCACCGGGATTCAAACCGATGACCTTTTGCATGAAAGGCAAATGCCCTACCTCCATGCTATCTCCCGGGCCCCTGAAACCATTTTTTAAAATGTTACTAATTATCCAATTAATGTCATTTTTAGCAAAAGGATAAGATATGATTTCTCATCAATGATCCAGAAATAAACATTCTACTTAGTTGTCTTGTCATGCCTCTTAAATTTCTTAATCTGAGATCTTTCCTTAGTCCTTTTTTTTTTTCTCCCCGCTTTTGGGACACAATTGATTTCTGTGTTCTTTTGTGGAATACTTCTCATTTTGGGTTCATGATGCTATACATTTTTGGCATGGATATCATAGAAGCAATTTTGTGTTGTTAATGTATAATATCAGGAACCACATGATACCAATTTATTACAATACTATTGATATAATGTTAACTTTAATCATTTAGTAAATGTACTATTTATTAGGTTACTCCACTGTCATGTTATTATATTTTCCTTGGTAATAAAAATATTTCATGAGAAGAGAATATGTAAGTTCATGTTTCTTATCAACTTCTGTCTTCTAATATTAAAATCTGCTAATGGCCCTAACCTGAAATAATTATTACTATGGTGATTGCCAAAGGATGATTTTGTTTATATACTTTAAATGTCAAGTTCTAGCTTCCTAAGAATTTTTTTATGTTGTTATGTTTCTACCTAGAATACAATTCCTTTTCCATTTGGTAATTCATTGTTTCTTTGGATCTCAGATTAAATGTCATGTTCTCAGGGGTGCCTTTCTTGGTCTCCCCACTGTTACTAGATTAGGTTCCTTGTGTTATAATTACTATGACATTATATAGTACTTTGTAGTTTTAGTTAAGTATTTTATGACTTTTTGTTTGTTTTTTAGGGGGTGATGGAACATCACATCTGGAAACGCTCAGGGAATATTCCTGACTTTGCACTCAGGAATTGTTCCTGGCAGCATTTAGGGGACCAAACCTGAGTCAGCTGCATGCAAGGCAAGTATCGTGCTTGCTCTTCTATCACTCTGGTTTTTGAAATTTAATCTGTTTTCTTTATTAAGTCCACCTCCTTCACTAGCTATAAACATAACAAATGTTTTTCATATACCATTGTATTCATGTCTAGCATGGCTCCTGATGTTCAGAGGCTTTCTGTTAAACTTAATCTAGTAAAGGAATTAATGGATGAATGAATATCATGGAATTTTTGTGAGACTGAGCAGAATAATAGAAAATTCTGTTTGTAGTAGAATATTAACAACTATTAACATGTAGCATAATATTTACAACTATTGTTATACCCTCCTGTCATATATATATATATATATATATCATAGATATATCAGACTAAATATCCTGTTCCTAACAAAATGTTGCCCCCAGATTTGACCTTCTACTGTATATTGACTAATCCTTACTAAGATTTTTCCTACTTTTATTGGTCTATAAAAAGTATTTATAGATAAATATTATAGATAATATCTATAAATACTATAAAAGTATTTATAGATAGTTATTTTATTTTTAATAATTTACTGTGATTCATAAATTTATTTATATTAAAGTTTCAGGCATACATTGTTCCAACACAAATCTCACCACCAGTATCCACTTCCCTCCAATAGAGTCCCAACTCCTTGGCAGGCACATTTTTAAGTTTAATTATCATAGTTTAAGTGTCATTTATGTTTACAGAGCTGTTGGTTCCATGATTTAGATATATACAAATGTCTCATCTCTGCACTATCTAAGTGCACTAACTTCCCATCTACCTCTTGTTGTTGTTATTGGGGTTTGGGGTCACATTTGGTACCACCCAAGAGTTTTTCCTGGCTCTGCACTCAGAAATTACTCCTGACATGTTCAGGGGACCAAATGGATGCCAGATATCTAATCCAAGTTGGTTGCATGTTAGGCAAACACCTTATCCTCTGTACTATTATTCTGTCCCCCACTTGACTCTTCTATTTCACCCTTGATTTCTTTTCTTCTTTGTCTTTATCATTTCTATACTTTACTAAAATTCAAAGAAATCAAATTTATAAAGTGCATCTTTGACTATAGTATAACAATTTCTTTATCATCTCTAACATATATTGAAGTATACTTCCCTTTGTCCATTTTAAGAAATTACTTCCTTCTTTTCCAACCTCTTCAAAGTGATCCTTTATTGTTCATGAGAGTGATACAAATAATTGACTCACAGCCTCACAATTGTTTGACATGAACAACTGATTCACATCGATTGCTAAGGTCTTCTTTGCTCTAGCCTTTTTGCTCTATCACATAGCTTTTGTGGCTATTGGCTGTTCTGCTGGGCACAACTGTTCTCTACAAGTAACACTTTTGAGGTCCCTTCCCATGTCCTGGGAGAGGGGAAAATACTGCTCTGTTCTTATCTGAATAGCCCAAATCAAGTTAAAGCTTTTGATTCAAAAATATAAAACTTCTAAAGGACTTCCCTTCTTCCTAAGTTGAAATTTCAGGACTTAAAGAAATACAAAAAAGCATATGCTTTAATATCAAAGAGTCTGGAAAGAGATATTGGTGGTCAGTACACTATTTCCAGAAATTTCCTGGAAATGGAAAATTACATACATTTATTAAGAAGCAAAGCAGAGAAATCACAGTGCAAATGAAACTGGCGGGAGAATGGAAGCTTATCTTACTTGTGGAATCCTTAAGAGATTCTGGACTTTGATACCAAAGGTGGAGAAGATAGTGAAAAGGGGCTGGAAAGAGAAAGATTATTAAAGACAATAAAACGAAGTTGCCCTTTTCTAGATGCTTCTGGTTCTCAACTCCCCTTCTCCTTAGTTTCCCTTTATACAATAACTAGTGGCTTTGGTTTACCCAACACTTTAAAAAAAAACCAAAAGCAAAAGAGAAAATGAACCCCCAAATAAAAATATTCCCATTTTATAACCACAGGAAAGAAAATTGTAGGGAGCTAAGATTTGAGGTAGATACTGCTACCCCAGGAATACTTTTTTTCTTCTCTAATTTTGGCAGCTTGTCCTTTTCCAGCTACCTTAAAGCAAATTCTATCATTAAATACATCTTGTCCATGGACTGAGGAAATGGTTCAAAGGGTTGGAGTGCATATTTTGCTTGCAGGAACCCAACATCTGATCCCCAGCATCTCCAGGAGTAAGACTTTGAGCACTGTGCTGAATATAACCCCAGAGACAGCATTACATGTGTGTGAATGATACACAAAATATCACCATACATACAAATGTAGTTTGAAGTCTGTTGTAATTATTATTAAGGAGTTCTATAAGGTGTCAGGAGGAAACTGTATCTAAAATAATCAGCCTTTTTTCCTTATTCATGATTATGAATATGAGTGGGCTATACAGAAAAAAGAGCTGTTTATAAAAGAAGGACTAGGGTCAGAGAAATAGTTCACGGTTAGTTAGTTTCACCCCTGGCAGTGCGCATGGTCCCCTGTGCATCATCGGGAGTGATCCCTAAGCACTGATTGACTCTGCCAGGTGTGGCCCAACGAAGCCAAGAGGAAAAGAACCCAATAACTAATAAATATAATGGCCACTGGAAGAGATGACTCAGAAAAAGACAGACAGCTTTTTAAATATATAATTACATCTTCACAGAAAAGTATGAGATCTTATATACAAGACCAGAATAAAGACCACTATAAATAAAATAATCAGTTTTGGGGGCTGGAGAGGTGGCGCAAGCTAGTCTAGGACAGACCTTGGTTGGATCTCCTAGCATCCCATATAATCCCTCAAGCCAGGAGCAATTTTTGAGCACATAGCCAGGAGTAACCCCTGAGTGTCCCCAGGTATGGCCGAAAAAGAAAAAAATCAGTTTTATTCTAAATTTTCTGAACGTTTAGAATATTTATATCATTTTATTATTTTGATATTATTTAATTTAAAATACTATAAATAATAGTTTCTCTTAATACATAATTCTAAAACCATACTCATCACCAGTATACCCAACTCCCTCCTCCAATGACCCAAATGCCCTTTTACCACTACCCCCAATTCAATTGTGTGAATCACTTCTCCAATTGTGTTGCCTACGGCTGTTTTGCTATATATCTGTATGTCCCACATATGATAGTGACCATTGCTGATAAAATTAATAAAATTAATGAGTTATATATTGTAATCAAATATTTAAGATTTAAAAGTCGACAACAAAAATTGATAATAAAATCAAAATAATCTCCTTAGCCTTAAATAAGATAACCAGACACAGGAGAGAAAAATGAAACATAAGATCACAGGAAAGTTCAACTTACAGTTAAATAGGGTAGAACCAATTTTTTTTAATTGTGAGAAAATGTTCCAAGAGTTGAATAAAGACACAATTCTTTGGTCTGACAGGGTTCAAGTGCTGAGCAATAAGAAAGGGAAAATAACCACACATAATATCATCAAATTGAGGAAGATTTGAATAAAAATAAAACTCTAAGTGCTTCCAGAGTGAAATAAGCTAGCGAATCAAGTAGCCCTCATTGTAACAGTAATCAACTGGAATAAGATACTAAGAAGTTTAAAGTAAAGTCATAAAGTTCTAAGAAAAAAATTACTTTGACCTGAATTAAATTTGACCTGGAGCTCTGTATTCTGCTAGACTGCCAATCAGTTGTGAAAGTAAAATAATTTTTGAGACATACAGAGTTTCTGAATACATATTTGGCGAAATAAGAGAGAAATTCTAGCAAAAAATCAGAAGTTGTGATGGAAGGAAAGAGTAGGTTTAATCTAATAGCATGGTGAAAGAAAGTCCCATAATGTATCAGGTATGGATGTACATCAATTAAAGTCATCCATTAATTAGAAATCTCTTGGAAATTCTCTTGGAAACTGGGGGTTCTATGCCACACTACCATTTGGGGCAGAAAAAATGGAGGACATTCTAGTATTTTATCAATCTTTTTTTCAACAGGAAAAACAAAAGACAGTTAGAAATTTCATAAAAAATGTTTATAACTAAGTCATGGACCTCATAGAAAGTTTATTGTACTGTGAGATGATAAAAGTCTTGGTTGATTATCAGGAAAATCTTTTATTTGACCTCAACACAAGCAATTTTCTTCCCCAAATGTCCCAAGGGTTATGGCATTTTATCTCTGGAAGAGGAAAAGTAATTATACGGCAGCATTTGGTTTTGTAGTGAATAATATTTACATAGTAATTACAACAAAATGATATTCATTGGCTTGTTAGATTTTTAGACTCAACCTATTTTAAAAACTGTGGATGACATAATTAAAGTAATGGAGGAATATATTTTGATTTTATTATCATCAACCATGTAAAGCAAATGTGTAAAAGAATCATGGATAAGAAAAGTAGGAGTAGAAAATCAAGAACCTTAAGATCCTCAACTTACAGGTTGTAGTCAACAGTATTAAAAGTTATATAATTCAAAAAATGTAGAATATTGTTTCAAATTATGATAAGTACTAATAGATGTTGCAACTAATCAAATGCTGTTACTTATTCCATATAGAAAACAGAATGGGAAAGAATGATTAACGTCATTTCTTTACTAAGCAATAAAATCATGTGCTAAGAATAATTGACTGGGGGATATTTTAAATTTATGAATACTGAAATATAATACTTGCAATTTCTAAATAATTTCTCTAAATGGAAGTATTTTCTAGAGCATAGACCTAATGTTTTTGGTGTTCCAAGTATTCAAGATGCAGAGTACAGAGTTTCCAATGGGCCTATTTATCTTTTGCAATTATAAACTGTTGGAGAAATATCCTGTTAAAAGTTAGCGAAGGCAAATTGCTGGGCACATACACTGAGCACATGTGAGTGCATTTGCTGGTCTGTTGGATTGCAGGAACCTCGGTGATCAACTCTACAGTACTTGCACTGAAAATGGGGTTGGAAGTAGAAATCCCACTTCCTGGACCAGATCTAGGAAATTGCAGAGGCTACCAAGGCATGATCTAGGTCTCTAGTGTGTGTTCATCACCTTCTCTGCTGGTTCTTGCCTTATATTCAGGAACCAGAGGATGTTTGCCTGACACGTATCTTCTACAGGCATATGACAGATTTTGATACATGTCAATCAATGCACTGCTTCTGGCCAGCCAGACATTGGGACTGCATGAATCTCAGAGAAGTCCCACAAAGGCTAATTTTTTTCCAGAACTACCCCAGAAATATGAATCTTTTATTATGAGGAAAGAGATCTTTTCTCAGTCAGATGGAATCATTGCATTCGGCTGCTGAAGCCGAGAAATTTCTTGAATATGATGTCCTACATAAAAAGTTTGTCTTTGAATTGGGTTTCTGGTCAAGATTCCAAGTCTAATTTTCTGCTCAGTGACATCTTTCACCATGAAAATTGTATCGAATATCTATATAGCTGTTTTTTTCTCTTATAACAAAGAGGACAATGTTCTACAAAACAGACTTAAACTATATATTTATAGTACCTTTAAACTCCTACTCCTAACACTAGCCCTAACCCTAAACCTAGTACTAAACCTAGAACTAAGGCTAACTGTAAAAAAATATAACTTTAGTACTAAATCATACACTAAAATTAATCTTAACATTATGAATAAAATGAGAATAACTCTAAAACTAGCCTTAACCCTAACCTTATTCATAAATTAAATCTAGTCAAACCTAATGAGACCCAACAGGAACCCTACTACTAACCTAACCCCACTCTAAAATTAACACTAACACCAAAACTAATATTTTCAATAATCCAAAACCAAACACTAAACCAGCCCTACCCCTAAAATAGCCACATACATTCACTCACGTCACATATTTAACACATTGAAAATAATAGTCAATATTCCCATCTAATACTAGCATTCTGACATATCAATTATACTAGACTAATTTTGAAAAAACAAAAAAACACCAAATGCCATGGTCACAGCCTCATACTAAGGGATTCCAAGAATATTTTTATAACTTTCAAGGTTGTGGATAAATATTATATAGAAGAAGCTCAGAGGGGCCCGGGAGATAGCATGGAGGTAAGGCGTTTGCCTTTCATGCAAAAGGTCATCGGTTCGAATCCCGGTGCCCCATATGGTCCCCGGTGCCTGCCAGGGG
>PVKC010037124.1:0-13440 GCA_004027635.1 Crocidura indochinensis
GAGAGATTAGAGTTATAGTCATTCTTTCCAAATGAGACTTTTTTTCTGAAAAAATGCAAAAACAATGTTCTTATTGCATCATAACTCACAAATATACAAACATAATTCAGTCACCTAAACTACAAAGGATATTCTATTGGTACGAATGCATCACTTTGAAATAGAATATAGTGATATAATGATGTTGGTTAGTGAATATCAGGAGAACACTCTCTATACTGGACCACTCGATTAAATATGTGCGTTAATGTGAAGATAAGCATCATTGCAGTAGATTGATAATTCAAGGTATTAGAAGTTAAGTCTATCTCAATGAATTAAAGCAGGAACAGTATACAAAAAATGACTGCAAAGCCTGATTAAAATTAAATAAAAATGATTAAAAAATTGCCTGGGGTTCTGCAGTTGGCAACAAAAAATGTGGCTAAGAGTGATCTAATATTATACCTTAGGTTTCAACATTGGAATTTTTAGACCAATGTGGTATTTTAGTTTGAATGCTGTATTTAGAAGTAAAAGCAATATTTGCCTCATGTATAGGATTAGGGAAAATATGAAGGAGAAATAGTATTTAAGGAAAACCATCCTCTCAGGGGAGATCCCAGCTACCAAAAATTTAATAGAATAATCTAAAGTGGGAGCCGGAGAGATAGCATGGAGGTAAGGCATTTGCCTTGCATGCGGTAGGATGGTGGTTCGAATTCCGGCATCCCATATACAGTCCCCCGAGTCTGTCAGGAGCGATTTCTTGGTGTAGATCCAGGAGTATTCCCCTGAATGCTGCCAGGTGTGACCCCCTCCGCCACCAATAAAAAAAGAAGAAAAATGAAACAAAAAGAATAATCTAAGGTAAAAATATTAGGTGGAATTTGAACATCATGAAAAAATTCATAAGTCATGAATTCATATTTTATTGATGGACAATTTTTACATTTATTTTAAAATTATTCTGGTCCTAGAATGTTTGCAATACTTAATTGTCAATGTTATAACAAAAATCAATAAACCTCAGAAAAAAGAGTTGCAGCATTAATAATGATCCACTGTCTTATGATTCTTTTTTGGTTGGATAAATGAGAGAATAATGCCAAGGAAGGTGTCCTTGTTGCATGAAAGACATAACTGTATATCTTGTTATTTGCAAGTTTGATCAATCATTTCCAACTCATTTCCTATTTTTCCTTTTAAAGAACCTACCATACCAAGAACTTCAATAGTATCAAATGAAATAATTTGGGCAACTGACAGGCAATTCAATATCCTGCTAGATTTTTTAGATAATCAGACACCCAGGAGAAACTTGTAAATTTGTTTTATTCATGGTCAATTTACTATGACACATTTTTCTCTACCAGCTCAACTCAACTTTGTACTCAACAGAGAAGTGGAGCATCATTATGTAGCAGAACAACTGGCTAAGGTGGTTAACCAGGCACAGATCATCATTTCTGCAAACAAGCCTTCTCCTTGCCTCCTGTATCCTTAAATGAATTGCACTCGAGTCTTTGTTCATCCATTAGGAAGCTTGTTCCAGACTCTTGTGGCATAGATACACAGGGGAAACACACATAATTCCTCGGACTCACTGTGGCTCCCAGAGTAACTTAACTTTAAAACAATTACCAGAAGATTAAGAACAAGCTGATCCAGGGGTCAAGAGCTAGAGAATTGAGGTGGAACCAAATATAAGTTCTATGAGCAAATCACTATAGAGGCGTTATAATAAATATTCAAAAGAGATCATTACATTTTTGGTAACTATAATAAAAATGTCAATTAAGAAGATAAATTAAATATCTATTGTTTAAAAATGAATATCAATAATAGCCCAAACTATAGCAATAATGGGTAGCAGGAGAAGGAATTACAATGGAAGTAAACAGTCATCTAACAATGGTTGAAGAAAAACTTTTGTTGACTTGAGTAAAGGAGGCTGTTCATCAAGTATTGAAAGGGATGCAAAACACTCAAATGATCCAGAGACGCAGATTAATAGAAACCATTGAGTCAAGGAGATTTAAAGATACCTGATGAAGATGGAAAATATTAAGCCAAAACATGAAGTTAGTCAGTGTAGCATTTTGTAAGGAAATAGCCATCTATTAACCCAGGAGAAAAGAACCAAAAGGTTTGAATATCTGTTCCACTCAGAGTGATCATATTATAAGTGTAAGCTGTATGTAACATAGATCTGAATGACTAGAAGAGCAAATTATTTTGGGAAATAAATAACATTTCATTGGAGGGGTATAGACAGGTGAATTTGATCTTTGTAAGAAGACAGTACTGGAGGCAACCTGATGGTGAGAAATAGGATGATTGACTTCATATAGGAGGTACTTGTTCCAATCTACATGAAGCATATCATAAACTTTAATTTCTTAATCCTCTGAGTTTTCTGTGCAAATATTTTATATTTGTGAAATCAGGAATATTTTGTGTGCAAGTATTCCACATAATTCCCCATACCCAGGAGCTCTCTTTTATACTAAAATTTTTGTGAGAAATATATGCTCAGGAGTAAATATTTTATTGATGGCAGTGAATGTAAATCTCTTATATTTTGTAAAGATAAAAAATGACTCATTGATAGCTCCTATCACGTGTTTTTATATATGTCTTCTTAGGTCATTATTTAGTCACAGAGTTAATAATTTTTCCAGATAATTTAGTGTGCAAGCATTCTATAATCAAGGGGCCAATGATTGATTGAAATTCTATATTTATGTCTGTCTGACTATCAGAAGGAAAAATCATTTTTTTTCTACCTTCTACACTCTTGGCAAAGATACCAACAATAACAAAAGATAGATTAACAGTAAAAAAGACCCAAAATTTAAAAATTTGTACAATATGTCTTCAAAATAATGTTTTGTCTCAAGATGTTTTGCTATAATAGTTAGAGAGGAAATACATATTATGTGGAAAGCATCAATTTTATTCCAGCATCTACATTCTTTATAAGTTGCCTTTTAAACCTCTTGAAGAGGGGGCCAGAGAGTTAACACAGCAGTAAAATGTTTGCCTTGCACGTGTCCGAACTGGAGGGACCCAGTTTAATATGTGTTGGGAGAAGGCATCCCATGTGGTCCCTCAAACCTGCCAGGAGCGACTTCTGAGTACAGAGCCAGCACTACCCCCTGAGTACCACTGGGTGTGGCCCCAATACAAACAAACATACAAATAAGTAAATTGTGCTTGTTTAAAAAAAAACTCTTGGAATGTTAGCATGTATTACTAAGATTCTTTTAGACATATATAGAGACGTATTTCAATGTCAAAATGCAGAAATGGGATGCAAGTTAACTCCTGAAATAAAATTATCAGTTAAAGACTAAAGATGAATAAGAGGTGGCCAGAGAAGGAATGACAGGCAAGGGTGTGGATAACATGTTGGGCCACATGAGGCATTGTCCACTGACAAAAGCCAGATGTTGTAGTTTTCTCAGGTTTTTCTTTCTCAAACCTAACTTTCCATTAACACCATCCCTAGATACCTAGTCATACCAGGTAGTCTATCTGGAAAGATTACCAGGAAGCAGTAGATTAAGTGACAAGGAGTAGATTAAGTTACAATACTCTGCTAACCTCAGAGAGATCATAAAGGCAGATTGGCCTAGGAAATTAGAAATCATATAGAAGGGGCCCAGAAGATAGCATAGAGGTAAGGCGTTTGCCTTTCATGCAAAAGGTCATCGGTTCGAATCCTGGTGCCCCATATGGTCCCCTGTGCCTGCCAGGAGCAATTTCTGAGCATGGAGCCAGGAGCCACCCCTGAGCACTGCCAGGTGAGACCCAAAAACCAAAAAAAAAATCATATAGAATTGTCTAGATCTGCACTGACTGGATCCTGCTCTCAGTGTCAGGCTTGGCAGAGATTCTGATCTCCAAAACTTTTCTTGACACTGAGAGTAGGATCCAGAGGAAGAAAAGCCCAAGGCCATCTCTTGATCCTCATGCTGACCTGAACTTCACATCTTTATTTCTGCCAATCCTGGGTATCCTGATAGGACAGTTAAATTACTATTGGCTTTATTAAACCACCTGCTATGTCCTTGACCAATCCCAAACTTTTTTTTTTGTAAATAATGGGTTTCCCCAAATAGAGTTGCCCTAAACTCCAGTCTTGCTAAGTTTATGTAAAGGAACAAGCCAAGTTTATTCAGATATCTGGCAAAGTTCAAGAAGAAGGTGGAGAGAAAAACTATTTTTTTCTGTATCTGACTAAATTAAACACATTCTAGTGGTCTTATCTTTAAACCCACACAACTCTTGGATAACACATATGAAATTGTACTTACTGGTTGTAGTAGATTCATCATGAAGGAACTGAAAGCTGTTCATAGTATTGCTAGACTGACTAGGAGGGCAGAAGTCAGAATTTCACTCATGAGAACTTAGACTGAACAGAACAGTGGGGGAAGTAGTTCAAAGCTATTTAATATGATGTTGCGAATGTAGTGGGAGTCCTGGGCCTCCTATATAGGCAACACCTATAAAATTAGAGAGCTTATACTGAGGAAAACTGACAGCATAAACTCACACAGATGAAAAAAAATAGCTCAGGGAAGAGGTGTAGTATTGTGATGCTTTGGTTTCTGTTGCTTAACTTCTGTGTCACATTCCTAGAGAAAGCATGTACTACTACTCTGTCCTTTAAAGGATAAATAGGACAATCTGCTGCTCCAAGGCCTGATCTGTTTAAGTAATATTCCTCTGTCTAATTGATCTGGTCTTATTTAGATGTTGATAACTACCAACCTGAACCAGTCAATTGTCTGGACCCTCATTAAGAGCTAAGGTAGCATGAGATTTTACCCCTTATAGGTAGAACCCACAGTTTTTTGGCAGCCTGAAGAAGGTACAGAAGATAGATATTCAACCACACCCCCCTTAATGACTTCAAAGGTGGTGAAATCTCTAGAAAAAATGTAAAATAGGAAGGTCAGATTGAAAGCTGCCAAGGGAATTACTGCAAAAGGACCACACAAACTCCACTAGCTAAGGTCATTGACATCAATTGGAAATTTCTCTAGGCAAATCTATCCCAGAGGTTGGGACAAGTGCAAAAAATGAACCAGATACTTACATTTCAAGAGTCTGGGTGGTGGAAGGAAAGGGGCAATAATTGAGGCATCCCCTAGTAATATAAAGGGTAAAAGAATTAGCAACATGTGCTAGGTATTTCTATGTGATCTAGTGCGGGAAGGGCAACATCATTTAGAACTTGTCTCTCCAAGAAACTAGATGTGGATTCTAGGGTGCTATAGTGTCCTCTCTATCCAAACAGCTGTTTAAATTGAAATATTGAAGAAAACAAAGAAACTCTGTGGAGAGAGTCACTTCCCAATTGAGAAAGACCTCACAGGTAAAGATTAAGCTGACTCAGCTCCCACCAGAACAGAACACAGGTAGTCCGATATACTTTATGGTGGTGACTGCAGGTTGACTGGTAAGTCTGACAACCCCATTTGCTTGTGGACAATTCTTAAATGGTTACACAGATTGTGGATGGAGGGTTTGTGGGTCATATTCTCACCTTTGGGATCCTTCCTTTAAAATTTGACTTATGAAATTTGTTTGGGGTTTCTGATTATGTTCTACAAGTCTACAACTACTTAGGTGTAAGTGTTAAAAATAATTAGGTACCACCCAATAAGTCTTGTGATAGGGAAATTGCCCTTAGAGCATAGGAATGTGTCAAAGAAGCTACTTGGCAGCGCAGAGGGAGTCATACTTTGAGGCTAAGACTAGAGATCTCAGGTAGGGTTTTGGAAGTGCTGTTTATTAGAGTTGTCTTGGAGCAAATATCAGTAGGGCCTTTAAGAGATTATGCACCCAGACTCACTTCTTAGTAGGAAAATATCAGCTAAAGCAAATAAGAAGGAGGAAATAGCCAGCACTCCAACACTGTCTTACAGTACCAGTGTATACCCCACCATACAGAATACAGAAGAAAGCCTAGGATCAGACTAGCCCAGGAATTGCCAAAGACTATTGATTGTGTGTACATATAGAACATTCTCTGTACTTCTTAGCAGAAATGTTTCTATAGAACAGAAGGAGTTTGGTTTGAACCTAACATTCTTAAGATAAGTTGGAATGTGTTATGGCCCTAGGGGAACATATCAGGGGTCATATAGGGGATTCTACAGTGGGTAAAGTCCAGTGGAGTGGAGAATGAAAGGTGGCAGAAAGATTCTGCCTACTGGTATAAATAGTGGTTTACTCAATCACCCTGGAAAACCTACCTGATAAGAACTCTAACTGGGTCACTGTTTATTCATTTTATGATGCTTTTAATAGGTCCTTGCATAATTAATTTTTTCACCCATTTTATTCAGGCATACATAAGTGTAGTTAAGATGCTTGTGTGAAGGTCTTAGTAAATGCCCATATGCAGGGATGGTAATAAGAAACTTCAAGGGGAGTCAAGGATTTGACTCATGTCCATAATAAGAGGAGGAGATATGGGGCCCTACATTCTGAATAAAGTAGGTCACCATTTTTTGTAAAGGTGTAGATATCTCAGGCTTCTTTCTCAAGCCTTATTTTCTATTAACACCACTCCAAGATACCTGGCTATCTCATGTAGTTTATCTGAAAGGACATGGGGGATTGGAAGGAAAGTATCATAGACAACAGCCAATTGTCTCAAAGATCATCAGAAGCTACAAACTCCTCATCCCCTTCTTATATACACTGGATTCTGACATTGTTAGTGTTTTCCTCCTGTAGAAAGCAGTCCTAGCTAGCCAGCTTTGGGCTTGTAGCTGACAGAATGAAATCTTGCTTTGTTATATTTCAATTGTGGTTTTGTGTTTTGACTCTGGACCCTAACGGTAACTTGCAACAACACACTTGGAACTGGAAATTTTTATTTCTATCTATGAATTTCTCTTACAAAATGTCACCTTCTATTATGTCTCCAGAGTTTCTTCAATATCTGCGATGACTTAAAAATAACCAGCTCAGAATAATCCATAATACCAAAGACCAATATTAGAGGCTTACAAACTTTACTCTCCAGCCAACTATTTGGATTTCAATGGCAGTATTTAACACCTTTATTCTTTTACTTAACATATATGTTACCTTTTATTTCCCATTAGAAGGATATTGATATAAAAATTAAAATGTACATGTAAACTGTTAGGATCCAGGGTCGAAGGACAAAACCACACAACTGGAGTAAAACTAAATGCTTTAATCTATCTGCTAACAGCACCCTAAATGGCGGATTAGGATCATGTCTAGGAGATGGACTTCAAGGTCATGAAGATAATTATATAGGGAAAGAGTATAAAGAAATTCTAGGTTTTGATAATCTCTAACATAATTAGCTGTTTTTTAGGGGTACCTTCTTACTACTCTCTTCTGTGATTTTCTAATAGCTTAACTAGTATGATGAGGTAACACAGGGAGGTGGTAATGGAAATAGGCTTGAAAAAACGTAGCAAGTGGTCCTTAAAAATGGCTTCCTTACTTGTTCAGAACAGAAGAGAACCCTATCAAAATGGTGTCCCCTCCCCTATTCATAACCCACGACCCTACAAACAAGAGTCAATAATTAGACTAAAAA
Organism: Crocidura indochinensis; assembly: GCA_004027635.1. NCBI lineage: Eukaryota > Metazoa > Chordata > Mammalia > Eulipotyphla > Soricidae > Crocidura > Crocidura indochinensis. The sequence continues at coordinate 7,583 of PVKC010037124.1, forward strand.
CCACAAGGACCGGAGAAAGTAAAAGAGTACACTTTAATGGCCAACCCAGGTTTGATCTCTGGTGCCACGTAAGTTCTTCCTTAGCCCCAATTCCATGCCACAACACCCCAAAATATGCTCATAGTACATATGTCAATTATAAAAATGTTGGCTTGAAGAGATTTTCTTTATTCTCATCTCAAACAAAAATAAATAAATAAAATTTCCTAAATCACTAGATGAAAAATTTCTATTTATTATTATAATTTTTTTGTTTTTTTGGTTTTTGGACCACACCTGGTGATACTTATGAGTTACTACCGGCTATGCGCTTAGAAATTGTTCCTTGATTGGGGGACCATATGGGACACTGGGGGATTGAACTGAGGTCTGTCCTAGGTTAGTGCATGCAAAGCAGATGCCGTACTACTTGTGCCACCACTCTACCCCCATCCACCCTCCCTTATTTTTTTGCTCTTTCTCCCTATATTTCTTACTTGGAAAGCAATACCCAATTTGGAACTGGACCTATGAACTTGCTCTGAGGTATGCACAAGAAATAACTTCAGAACTTTTGCCAGTCTTCAGAATAAGAGAACCAGAAAAAAAAAGTCATATTGTTGAGGACACTTCATATTTAAATATGCATGGATAAGTGCTAAGGCTTAGCCAGGCTTGGTGAGTCTGAAACAAAGAAAGGGCAATTTGCTCTGCATAGTAATGTAATGGGAGTTTAGTCCCTGGAGATTCAAGAAACAGTTACCAGGAGTTTGGGGATTAAAAGAAGCCAGGGGAAGAAAGGAGATTTGGGAGAGGTTGGAGGGGGGTCCCCCAACAGTCAGGCAGCAGTCTTAGTAACCTCTGAGGAGTTTCCTGCAAAATTTAATGAGGGTGTCACTTCAAAAGCATTGCTGTCTGCTTAACTTGTTCCTGCCATATGTTCCATTTCTCTGCCTTTATTTACATGAATCTCCAAGGAAGACATACACCAACTTTGTGTATGATCTCAAACCTGGAGAATTAGAGACTATAGGCTTCCTTTCACCGGAAAAAAGAGAAGCATAGTTTACAGCAGTTGCTTGAAGTGGAGAAATATACCTGAGGTATATGAGGATCTAATGAAAGATTCTCCACTAGAATAAGTCTGGCTTCTGATCAAGTGTAATCGAAAAACTCTCCCCTAGCTTGCTTACCCTTTCCAGGGGCAATTTCTTTTTTGAAGTCATGTTCTATCACATTTTTCTATCCTATCCTGGGTCATAAATATTGTTGTAGTCTCATGAAGCTAAGCCACCCAGCATGGCTTGTAGTTGGGATCTATCCCTATCCTGTGCAATCCTCTTGGGAAAAAAAAGCAGTCACAGACTTCTACTTGATAAAATAAAATAAGAAACTCACTTTTAGGGGCTAGAGTACAGTGGGTAGGGTGTTTGCCTTGTACATTGTTGAAGGAAGAAGCCTCAGTTTGCTGTCAGCCTCTGTGAGCAGTCTAATTTTTGACTGCCCCATTCTTACACTTTTAAACATTCCTATAAGTTCTTACAATAATAAAATTACGCACCACAATGTAGATTCACTGAAAGACTAAGATGATGGGCAATGCTTAATAAATGATAACCCAAAAGACTCAAACCAACTAGATCATTTGAAAGTGTTAGAGTTGGAGAAGCCAAAGGTGGTAGACAGACAGAAGAAAGAGTGGAAGCAGTCTGCCAAATCCAGACTGCTCCAATGAAGAGAGATTTAGAGGCACAGAGATTCAGAAAAGAAGGTGAGGCAGGAAATTGAGTTAAGAATCCAGCTTGCCCATCGCCCCCAAACCCAGAGAGACAGAGACTGACCATCAGTAATGCCATAACAAACGGGGTTTTGATAGTTTCCTAATGAACTAGGCTGACGTGCGTTGTGTGGCCCCCGAACATGAGAAGCACAGTGTTTATAAAGGGTTCCATAGGCTTAGCAACCCAATTATCTCACTGGTGCACATAAATGCATTTTTTCAAAAGTCACAAATAGCAGAGAGAGAGAGCTCCTCAGAGGCAAAAAGCACAACCTGGTAGCATTCAAGAGTCCATGGGCCAGAGCAGTGGCGCAAATGGTAAGGTATCTATCTGCCTTGCATGTGCTGACCTAGGACGGACCTCGGTTTAATCCCTTGGCGTCCTATATGGTTCACCAAGCCAGGAACAATTTCTGAGCACATATCCAGGAGTAACCCCTGAGCGTCACCAGATATGCCTCCCCAAAAAAAAAACCAAAAACAAAACAAATGAAAAGAGTCCTTGTTGTCGACAATTTTTTAAGTATGGGGTCTGATATAGATACCCTTTTATGGCTAACAGATGTTCTGAGTGTCTCTATCTTGCTTTTGCATTCCCGCAGAAAGCGTATGTTCTTATATCCCCAGTTAAACATTCCAAAGATACAGTTCTCCAAGGAGGATGATTATCTAGGAGAACAGAGTCTTTCATGGTTCTGGCATGGAGTGTGTTGTGTGAAACTCTGGAGTTCACTGATCTTTAACATTTCCTCCTCTTCTTATGGACTTGAGTCAAATTGTTTACTATCTAGAGGTTTCTCATCTATGCCTTTCCAGCTCCTGCAAACTAGCCTTTACCTGCTGCAGTGTTTCAAGAATAACCATTGACTTGTTAGCATAGAACCATTGTTTCCCCAGAGCTTAGGTCTAGTACTTATATGTTACGGAGAGCAATTTTAACTAAACTTCTGATCAGCATCCACTTGATGGGAGAGTTCAACTTGTTCTCACCCATTATCTTCTGTCAGATATGACACCTGGGGGAATGCCTATGATGCAAAACTAATTTGAGTTTGCAAAAACAGTGGCAAATACACAGCGAGTCAGTCCTTGCTACACAAAGCCATGCTCCATTTAGCCTTTACAATCTGTTTGCAATAGTCCAGGTAAGGGGAAGGGACTGCCCTCAGTCCAGTCTGTTGTTTGGACCACTGCCCCATTATTATGGTCCTGAGTGCCTTTCCCCTTCAGTTATTGGGCCAAGAAGAGATTTAGGGCTATGGGGCCTACACTGGCACCTAAAGGCAGTTGCACGCTGTCCCCCTCATAATTTGCTTTAACTGATGCTCCATAATAGAAAGTTAGTTTGTACACATTTTCTTTCTTTTTTTCTTTTTTTTTAATAAATCTTATTTAAGCACTATGATTACAAGCATGTTTGTAGTTGGGTTTCAGTCAAGAACAGAATACCTCCCTTCACCAATGCAACTTTTGGGCCCCACAGCTCAGGTTAGCAGTACTTTCAAAACTCTGCCTGAGCCTCTCTGACACCTTCCTATACCCTGCAGAGAAAAATTCCTCTCCCCACATTTTGGAGAACTCTTTTCTTTACAAGCATAAAATGACACGATCTTGGAGCAACTTCCCTATCTCAGAACCCAAACCCATGGGTTGGTATTCACTTCTTTTAACACTTACACTTTAGTAGAAACAGATTTTGTAAAGCATAACTGAAAACCCCTAACACATTACATAAAGTATAGGGGAGAAATTTCCAGGGTGACTTTCTGACCCACAAACCACCCCCCATCTGCAGTTTTGGTAAGAGGCTGTTCATTCTTGCTGGTCATCCTGCAGTCCTTGTAGCCCCTGCTACAGTTAGCAGAAGCACCAGGACTCTCTGCCTTCTATCCTGATCCTGTTAGCTGAGTCAGCTGAATCTGCAGGAGCTTCTTTTCCTTTAGACTGTGACTTCACTATGAAGTAAAGGAGGGTCCTGATTCCTCTTCAGACCTGCAACTTAAACATCTATTGGGGTGGAGAGAACAACATAGAGCCCTAAAAGCCAGTTCACTTTCCTGCACTAGGTCAGACAGAGATGAAGAAATTCCATACCTGGTGATAATTTTTGCCCTTAACATTACCAACGGAAAAAATAATTTTTGCTCCTTTCCTTATCCCACATTCTTGTTAAATATCAATGTACGGTTTATTCTTGCTACTTGTCCTAACCTCTGGGATAGATAGGCATAGAGTAATTTCCAATTGTCAATGGCTTTAGCTTGTTGAATTCCTGTGGCCCTTTTTTTGCCCTTATCCCCTTGAAAACTGTGCTGATTACCTTCCTGCTCCATATTTTCCTAGACATTTCACCACCTTAGACATCATAAAAGGGAGTGTGGAAGAAAATCCATCTTCTATCATTTTTTCAGGTTGGCATTGGACTATAGTCTCTCCCTAACAAGGAGTAAAATCTCATGCTAACCTAAATGGGCAGTTAGCTGGTTCAGTTCTGCAGTTTTAACACCAAAGGATCAGATCAATTAGATAGGCGAAGAAAGGAAGAAAGAAAGAAAGAAAGAAAGGAAGGAAGAAAGAGAGAAAGAAAGAAAGAAAGAAAGAAAGAAAGAAAGAAAGAAGAAAGAAAGAAAGAAGAAAGAAAAATGAAAGATGAAAGAAAAAGAAAGAAAGATGAAAGAAAGGAAGAAGAAAGATGAAAGAAGAAAGAGAGAAAAGAAAGAAAGAAGAAAGAATGAAAGAAAGATAGAATGAAAAAAAAAGAAAGAAAAATGAAAGAAAGATTAAAGATAGAAAGAAAGAGAAAGAAAGAAAAATAGAAAGATGAAAGAAAGAAAAAGGAAGAAAGAAAGATGAAAGATATAAAGATGAAAGAGGAAGAAAGAAAGAAAGATGAAAGAAAGTTGAAATAACCAATAAGACCATGCAACAGTAAATGGTATAGATCTGATCACTGCTTTCTAACAATACGATTTTTCATTCTTTGTAACATTCTGAATTATTTCCTTTGCATGCTGAACTATAAAGAAATTATTCAGAAATAGAGTCACCATTTTAGTTATATTGTCCTTATATTTATCATTACCTATGCTATGGAAATGTATCTAGGAATTTATGACAAGCACATAATGAAGGTAAGGAAAAATCTTAACTTATGTTTGTAGGCAGGAAGATGGGAGTAAGGGCTAATAACGATACTGGGAAAAGCAAAAGCCCAGACCAAGGGCATAATGGCTTTGGACACCAAAATTCATCTCAACTTAGGAACCCAGAAAATCACTAGGATGAAAAATTAATGGCAGATTCCCTTAGGAGAAATTTCAAAGGCCCTCTGAAGACTGCTATAAGTTCTTCCCAGTGGCAAGTTCCCTAGCAAAGAGAGGCTGAGGGACAGTTTGTGTAGGGAGCCCCTTAGAACAGGTAGAATACTTAGGACCTTGTGACTTTGCCCCTTAGCGCAGGCAGAATACTTGGGACCTTGTGACTTTGCTCAAAGCAGGTAATTACAGGAATTAAATGTAAAATATTTAAGGTCACCTTATATCCCACCTGCAGGTAGCCTTGAGAAATTACTTAAGGTCACCAGAGAGCCATGATCAAAAACAGGTAGCCTCAAGAATTAAACATTTAATGTCACCTTCCTTGTATACCCCATCTACCGGAGATAGTTTCCATTATCAGTTTAACCCGACCTAGTAGAGACAGATCTCATTATCTGCATATTATCTCATTTGCTAACGGATCCTGTTATGCCTTTTCTATAGATATGAGCAGAATTATGCCCACAAAAATATATATAAGCCGGGCCTTGAGTTTCAATAAATTGGAATTGGGTTCAGTCTTGGCTGAAATCCTTTTCCCACTTTTGTCTGTTTCCGTGTCTGTCTTTGTCTTTCTGTCGTCATGTCTGTCTTTGTGTCTTTGTGTTTGCGTCTCCCTCCAAGAAAGAATAACCACATCTTAACTGGGGTGTCCCTGCAGGAAGGACACCCACAAGTTTGGGAAACTGACATGACAGAATAGAAGGGGCCTTGCCTAAGAGAAGGCCACAGAACAATCTTAGCTGCTGCCTGGGATCCATAGCTCTCTGAAAAATTGGATG
>PVKC010037125.1:0-13056 GCA_004027635.1 Crocidura indochinensis
GCTTGGGATAAGAACTCAGGTCAAAACAAGGGCACAACAATTGTGTCGCTCATCAATTTTACCCCAAATGCATTAATAATATAATATGGCATTTTTGTTGTTGCATAGGTATATTAATATAAGAAAATATTACATATAGAAATAAGATCTTATCTAATAGGGATAAGAACCCAGAAATTTTATAATGCAGGGGTACCTTCAACTCTGAATATTTATTATGGGGGTTTGAATTAGACCTCATGTATTGGATATCAAATCAAATTCTAGATTCCAACCTCAGAAGTGGCACAGTTCTCTGCACCAGGACCAAGAATCAAATCTCCCCCAGCAGAGTCCCTATTATTGTTCTGGCACCAATTTCCACCAGAGTAGATTCATGTGACACCCTGATTACGAGGAAACAGTAACAAGTTGATCTAAGGCAGTGGTTGGCAACCTGCGGCTGGCGAGCCACATGTGGCTCTTTACATTTTTAATTTGGCTCTGCCTTGTGCCGGGCGGCCACTCCAGAAGTCAGGACTCTGCTCCTAGCCTCTGTCAGTGCTCTCCCTGTGTGGCTCTCAAAATAAATTTCAATCGTGGTTTTGGTGACATTTGGCTCAGTTGCAAAAACAGGTTGCTGACCACTGATTAAGGGCAGGTTGCTCTACCTCACCACCTAATGGAGAGATGAAATCAGAAGACCTTTCATACTAAGGTCTGTGCAAAAATCAAGATCTCTAATTACAGGCAGGAGGTCGGTCTTGGTGCCTAACAAGTTAAGAACTGAGGGTAAAGAAGGTTAATTAAGGGGAAGATAATGAATCCAGATTGGGAGATGAGGGAGTAGAAGGGGCTCTGGTGTAGGGGAGGGGAACTATATCAGAGGGGCTATATGCATTGTATATATGAATTGTTTATGGATTAGGCTTGGTAGTCAGAGAGGACCACTGTATAGAAAGTCAGGTCTACATATATACTGATTTTAGAGACCTATTTGAATGTTATCCTCCAAATCTAGGGCATTCCATTTTTTTTTTTTCATAGAAACAGTTGAGAGGGGCCTGGGAGATAGCATGGGGGTAGGGCGTTTGCCTTTCATGCAAAAAGGTCACTGTTTCGAATCCCGGTGCCCCATATGGTCCCCGTGCCTGCCAGGAGCAATTTCTGAGCATGGAGCCAGGAGTAACCCCTGAGCACTGCCGGGTGTGACCCCCCCCCAAAAAAAAAACAAAAAAAAGAACAACAGAAACAGTGGAGAATTAAGAACATTTATAGGTATTGTTAAAAAGTATATATGTTGCGCAGGCACATTTGCTCCCGCATGCTTTTAAAGATGAATCCTAGTAAGAAAAGAACACCTGAATGGAGTCCAGTATGCATACGAGAGGAGTTTCTCTCCCCCATTCTCAACCCAGGGTCCAATTTACCAGGTCTGGCCATGAAAACCAGTCAGGCGTGGGAGGATCTCAGTCCCATGGACTAAGTGGTCAGCCCAGGGGACCTATGGCTAGCTGTCCTGCCCAGAGCCCCCCCACATACCAGTTGAAGAGACACAGAAGTGCTGGCATGTGGAGTCTTCTGGGTGTAGCCCCTGCCTCTGTAGTTTTTGTATGCATAGGGGAGGAGAATCTCTCCCCCACCCTCCACCCAAGGCCTGATTTATCAGGCCTGGTCATGAAGACTAGTCTGGAGTGGGGGGATTTCAGTCCCTTGGACTAAGAGGTCAGTCCATGGGGCCGATGACTAGCTGTCCTGCCCAGAGCCCCCAACATACCAGGTGAAGACACACAAAAGTCCTGGCATGTGGCATCAGAAGACTGACTTTAACAATCACAAGTGACCAGAACTTCTCCTCGACCATAAAGAAATGGGTTTTAACAACTAACACCCTGTATCCTTTAAGCCAAGGGAATTTCAATTTTAATTTCCCCAATGTTTCTGAGTCTATGCAAACAACAAACAATAATTGCCACATCTGTCCCCCTGTTTCTTTTTTTTTTTAATTTCATTTATATTTATAACTCTAGATAGGGGCTCCCACCTTTTTTACAAAATCATAGAACATGAATCATTTTTTTCTGTCTCATATTTCCATGTCTTCCTACAAATTGAGAAAAGAAAAAAAAAAGTGGATGAGATCCAGGGGCCAAGTGGTCTCAGGAGCATTGAGTAGAAATAAAAAGTGGTCAGATTGGTGAAGGGGGTGGGTTTATTTACATGACTGAAACCCAACTACAATCATATTTGTAATCAAGGTTTTAAATAAAGATATCAATATTAAAAAGTCAAAAAATTGTCAGACCTAAATCCCCTAACCAAAATCAATGACAGTAGTATCAAAACTATACAAAAATAGTACCCAAACTATAACAAGCTATACACAAAATGGACCTGTTACACTAGCAGTACAAAGGGCTAAGTGTGGAGGTATGGAATGCATGCTGGGAAGAGTGGCAGATGGAGGTCAACACTGGTGGTTGGAATGGCTATAATTCACTGTCACTATGTACTGACATACAAGTGTGAAAGACTTGTAATTCACATTGGTCTCAATCAAAATTTAAAAAAATACAATATAGGAGAAAGGCCACACATCATTCTAATGTACAATTCATTACAGTTAATAAGCTTTAAGTAGCACATACAGAAAATATACTGTAAAGCTAATGATGACTAAATGTACACTAAGTGGTACTTCAGCAATCTTTTAAATAGGGCAGGTACAATGGAGAAACTGTTGAATACAGTGCCAACACTTGAATACTGGCTTTGAGCAGCTTCAGGAGGTGGTCTGGGCCAATTGCTGAATTCCACTGAGTTTTAATTTCCCAACTGTGGGACAGGGGAATCAACCAAGTTTCTGGTCTCACTGACTTATTAGTGGAAATAGTAGTAAACAAAAATCACAAAGCTCACTCTAAGATGAGATGGGGTAAAGTGTTCAAATAAAAATATTATTTAATGAATAAATAAAATGAGATGGGTAAAAGGAAAATTAACATTTTAAATAAATAAATAAAGTGTTCAAGGTCCAGAGAGATACTACAGGAGAGAGGGCAAGCCTGTCTTGCACATAGCTGATCCTGGTTTGATCATTAGCACCAAATATGTTCCCTGAAAGCACTGCCAGGTGTGAGTATAGAGTCAGCAGTAAGTCCTCAGTACTAGTCAGGTGTGCTACTCCAAAATAAACAAACACATAATGGTTTAGTTGCCTCTCAAAGTGATGGTTCTAAGACCAATATATAGCTATATTTCATTGGTAGTAGTTTATAAATTGGGAAAAAGGGCAAGGAAAATGTGCTAATTAAATGCAATTTGTGTTGATAATTTTTCTACTAAGTAGTGCTTTTGTGTAATTCACACAATTTGAGACAAGCAGATACTTTATGCAGAAAGAATCTTCCAAAATATTCTGCTTTAAAGAGATTCTAGCAGTATTTATTTTTATGGTTCTAGGGAATCAAATCTGGTGACTCACACATGCAAGCCAAATACTCTGCTGCTGAATTAGATCTCTGGCACTGACAATAGCAAAATTAAAACGAATATAATACTTAAGGATAATTAAAAATAATACCTTTTTAAATAATCTTTAAAATGTGATACTAAGAATAAGTTTAAATAATAACTTTTATCATTAAGATTTAAGTTCTCCAAAATAGGGGCTATAGAGATAACACAGAAGTGGAGTATTGGCCTTGCATGCAGCCAACCCAGCATCCCACATGGTCTCCAGCCTGCCAGCAGTGATTTCTGAGTACAGAGCAAGGAGCAACCCCTGAGTGCAATTGGTTGTGGTCCAGAAACCAATCAATCAATCAAATAAATAAAGTTTTAAAAAATAATAAGTACTTCATAAAAACCACAGCAAAGTTATCCTTTCGATTACAGGTGTTTTACAATTTTATAATGTTTGGACCAGAGCAAAAGCACAGCAACAGAGAATTTGCTTGCATGTGGCCAATCTACGACAGACCTTGGTTCAATCCCTGGTGTCTCATACGGTCCCCCCAAACCTGGGGCAATTTCTGGGCACACAGCCAGGAGTAACCCTTGAGTGCTACAGGGTGTGGCCCAAAAAGCAAAATAAATAAAATAAAATAAAATAAATAAACCAACAATTTTATAATGTAGCTACTTTTTTGACCAATGTTTTAAAATGCACATTTTAGAATTTATGACATAAAAGCATTTTTCTTTTTACTTTACCCTTCAGATAGGATTAGACAGACTGTAAACAAGGTGGTATAGCTTTCTTTGCTTTTATAATCTGAAGATCCATAAAGAAAATGCGCAAGTATATTTACATGTCAGAACAGAGTATAGAAATAAGAAATCAGTAAGAATAGACTTCTCTGGAAAGAATCAGTTTTAGTTCAGACATGCTTCAGTTTGAAGTGCACAATATCAAAGTCTTTCTTCAAATGCTCATGCTGAAAATCTCACTATTAAAAGATCAAGCACTAATTTCCCATTAGTATAAACAGAGTTTACCTATTACTCATTTTCATTACATCAAGCTTTCAGCACAGATGCCATAGATATGATAAATATCTCTGGCTGAAAATAACTGAAATAACTCTTCTATTGTTAGCTATGTTGATTAACTCACACATAATATAGGCCAAATTTAATTACTCATCCAAGAAATACTTATTGAGCTATTCTGGCATTTCTATTTAGAGTAAAACCTCTAAATGTTTGGATAGAGATAGTTCATTCAGCAAATTTCAGAATTGTTCACTTTGAGTTAAAAGGGTCATCAACAGCCACCTACTTCCTTTAATTTGGAACACTGATGATTTAAACTAGGTTCTTGAAGTCTATTCTGTCATAGGCCTTGGTGCAGGAATTTTTGATGACAGTTAAATCAAAAATGACAACTTTAAGGCTGGAGATATAGTACAGCAGGTAAGGTGCTTGCCTTGCACATGCCTGACTGGGATGATCCCTAGCATCCTACATAATCCTTGGCGTACTTCAGAAATAATTCCTGAGTGCAAAGCTAGGAATAACTCCTATGCAACAGTCTGGATAGTCCCCAAACAAAATAGCAAACAAAGCTATCTCAGTTAAATGAAATTATTTTGATTCCAGACCTCCTTTTTTCTTTATTTAAATTTTATTTTTTGAAACCATTGTGATTTACAAAGTTCTTAATAGTTGGGCTGCAGATATACCGGGTATATAATTTTTTTTCCATGTGCACACATCTTTTATGTTCTCCCTAATTGCTTTATATCTCCTATCAATCAGAATTACAAGTTGGAATTCTAGTTAAATAAATAAGATTTGTTGTATCTGTTAACTTGCATTGTAACTTAACTTTTCAAATTTATAAGTTGAATTAAATGAATGCTTGACAATTATTTTGTTCTTCTTTCTTATAAATCGATTCACTTTTTAGCCTTTAGGAAATTTATTTTTCTGAAAAAAACTGAGGTACTAAAATCTCCCTAACTTGTTTTTTTTTTCTTCAAAATAAAACAGATATACAAGGTTCTATGCCAGCAACCAAGGTGGTAATAAAGAATAATTGGACCTATAACTTAGACTTGAGTTCTTAATGTATAGGAGCATATTTAGTAGTTTGAGAGATACCAGAGTTATTGCACTATGCTCAAGGTTTACTCCTTGGGGTGCTGGGGTTCAAACCCCTCTGGCTGCGTATAAGGTATGTACTGTGCCTGCTGTATGATTTCCCTGGCCCTCTCCCCTAGCCTTCTGGAGATATCTATTCCTATTAAAAAGTAAAAAGCTAGTAAACTTCTTTTCAGTTTGCTCCTAGTGAACATTAATAAGTTGATATAAAGAGAATTATATTTTGATATTATGAACAAAATTACATTTGATAGCAATCCCCAAGAGTTATTCTCTATTCTCTGGGATCTTACTGTCTAACTACTGGGGAATATTTTATAGGCTTAACGTGTCTAAAAGAAACCTATGAAGTCTGGGGATGAGGTTGTGGATTTCAAATTATAGTTCAAGAAAATTATATTACTATATATCCATAAAAGCAGAAAATAGTACAGTAATAGAAGCCAGAGGCACGGTTATCATTGGGAAAGATGAGGAGTTCAAATTCTACTCCAGTCTTCCACTTACCAGTTCTGCCATAATTAAGACAGGTCATTTCACTTCTCTAATTTTGGTTCTATACTTTCAGCTGTATTTTCTTCCTCTACTAGATTGTTTTTTTCGCCCAGTGACACTCAGGGGTTGCTCCTGGCTATGTCTTAGAAATCGCTTCTGGCTTGGGGGACCATATGGGATGCCGGGAGATAGAACCGTGGTTTATCCTAGGCTAGGGCACGCAATGCCTCATCGCTTGTACCACCGTTCTGGCCCCTCTACTAGATCTATTTTTATTTTTGTTTGTTTTTGTTTTTGGGCCATACCTGTTGACACTCAGGGCCTACTCCTGGCTAAGTGCTCAGAAATCACTCTTGGCTTAGGGGTTCATATGGGACACTGGGAAATCGAACTAGGCTATCACTCGTAATGTAGACACCCCACCTCTAGCACCACCACTCCAGCCCCTAGATCTATTTTTAAAATTATAGAAGCACTTAGTATACCTTACTGTATTATGGGATGTAGGATATATATAGATATAGATATATATTATATAAATATATATATTATATATAAATGGAAGTTCTCTGATCTCAGGGAATTTGCAACCAGGAAACAAGTACATCATACAAAACAATTAAGTAGAAAAAAAATAGGGCAGACTATAAACCAGAATATAAATTATTATTGAGTGATATAGGCTATAACTAAGGAATTAAAAGAAAGTTTCTTGGGAAAGAATGAGATTGGAATAAATTGTATATGGGTGCAGGTGTATATTTATTTGGAGCTGGATATACAAAAGTTTGTGCATACTCTGTGGTGGGGAAAATGGAAATACAGCAAAGAGTTGTGCAAGAAACCTAATAGAAGCAGGCTACTAATTCATTACAGAGAAGTGTTTTCACTGTTGTAGTGTATAAGTCCTTCTTAAATGGCTGGCTAATTTGTAAATAGTACTAAGCACAGAAGGCTTGGGCATATGTCTCCTTCATGTCTGTCTTAAAATAAAGAGCAGGAGATTTAGGGATAGGCTTTTCCTCTGTCAGATGATTAAATTTACTAAATATATTTATAGGTATGGTAAAGAACAATGCTTATATGTTATTTAGCACTTATACTTTATTATTTCATAAAGAAAATATGATATTTATGCAAATATACATTATTTTCTGTTTTGTTTCTTTTTTTAAGCAAGATAGCATTTTTCATGTTACTTAAGCAAATGCAAACCTCTTTGTCTATACAGTCATCATGTTAACCTGGTTTTTAATCTTTGTATTGCATGTCTTTATTATAGATAATTTCTAGAACACCTTTGGATTTAATTCATAATTTTATATATGAGCTATTTTACATTTCAAGTTGAATGTTGGTTCTGTTAAATAGACATTTTGGCATATTTGTATTTCATTTGTATGTCTTGGGGTAAGACTAACCTCTTTTAACTTCAGTTTCCTTATTTACAAAAATAGGAATATGCTTTTGCATTTTACAACTTGCAGAAGTTCTTTCTCTCATTACCCATGCCATACTAAAGTTAATTTTTATTATATATTTACAAATATTATATATTTACAAATATATAAGAAAAACAGAATCTCATTAATAATTATGTACCCAAGCACTGTTTATTAATACCATAAGTATTTATCCTTATTAAAAACTTTTTTCTTAAAAATTAGCATCATCCATATGTGCATATATATTTACATATGTATCTTTATTACTATTATTATTATTATTTTGGTTTTTGGGTCACACCTGACTGCGCTCAAGGATTACTCCTGACTCTTTGCTCAGAAATCACTCCGGGCAAGCTTGAGGTACCATATGGGATGCCAGGAATTGAACCCAAGTTGGTCCTGGGTTGGGCGCATGCTAGACAAACACCCTACCACTCTGCTATCTCTCTGGCCCATATATATGTATATATTTTAAGATAGTGCTCTTAAGCAGTGCTAAGAGAACCTGGGGGTACTTGGTCAACTGCATGATGATTCAATGGTTAGACTGATGATATGCTCTTTGGCCCAGTAGTACAGAGGGATATCCAGAATTATGTTAATACTGGTAGGAGAAAGTTGACACTGTTGTGTTATTGGCATTGAAATATTATATGCTTAAATCTCAACTATCAATGACTATAAATCACAGTTCTTTGTAATGTTTTAAATTTATCTTCACCTATTAAACATAAAATAAAAAGAATAGTCTTTATTACAGTCAGAAAACATTTTATATAAATGATGATACCTTAAGAAGATTTTGCCAGTTAACTTCTCTATATAGGTCATGATTTTTAATTATTTTTTTTATCATCTTTTAGATGTGAAAACCACTCTTTTGTTTGTTTTTCGTTTGGTTTGGTTTGGTTTGTTTTTTGAGTCACACCCGGCAACATTAAGGGGTTACTCCTGGCTCTACACTCAGAAATCACTCCTGGCAGGCTTGTGGGACCATATGGGATGCCAGGATTCGAACCACCATCCTTCTGCATACAAGGCAAACGCCCCACCTCCATGCTATCTCTCCAGTCCTGGTGTGAAAACTATTCTTAACTGATATTACAAAAATATGTTTTAGACTGTATTTTGCCAGAGGACTAGTTTGCTGACTCCTGTTTATGTTTATGGTACTGAATTTATTTCAGTAAAATCTTATTTAACAGTATATCAATATTTGAGTACATAAGAACATATCATTTTATTATTCCAACATTCCATTTCTATTTGTTTATATTACAAACAACCCTGAAAATAACAAATAATAATCCATGTTTATACTGACTTGATTTAATAAATTATATTAAATATTAATTTTTTACTTTATTCTTTTTTTTTTTTTTTGCTTTTTGGGCTACACTCGGTGACTTTCTGGGATTATTCCTGACTATGCACTCAGAAATAGCTCCTGGCTTGGAAAACCATATAGGACGCTGGGGGATTGAGCCAAGGTCCATCTTAGACTGGCTGTGTGCAAGGCAAACGCCCTACTGCTGTGCTATCGCTCCAGCCCCTAAATATTAAAATTTAAATTTAGAGGTTTTACAGGGCCAGAATGGGTCAATGTAGGCCCAGAGCACAATTGGTTGTGGCCCTCAAACCAAAAATAAATGTAGAGATTTTAAGTATTTCCACAATATATTTCTTGATAATATTACATCTATTTTAATAGATCAATGTTCTTACAGCACAGTGTCAAGAAAAATTCAATGAAATAATCAGAGTATCAAAATATCAAAAAACTCAACACTTTTTTTTAGAAATTTCAAGAATTAAAGTAATTCTGGAATTACTTCCTCTTTAAAGGATAAATAACACTTAATAGGAAACACAATTACCTTGTTCACTGTGGTCACTTAAATTATCTGAAGGCTTTAAAAATGATTATACTCAGACTTCAATATAGTTAAACTTTCCAAAATTTCAAAAAAAAAAAAAAAAACCTCTTCTATAATGTTAAACTTTAAAAATTTTCAACTCAATTTATCCAACAAATATTTACTGAATGTTTATATAGTGCATGCCAAGTTGTAAAGGCTCCTGGAATATTTAGGTAAACAAGTCAGTTATGGTCAATGACTCATAGTAACACTTGTTTCTAAAGTGTGGAAAACATTTCCACAAAGCTATAATTTATTACACAAGAGAGAATCACTTACATTTTCTTTTTTTTGTGGGGGGAGGAGGGAGCACTGGCAATGCTACACTCAGGAAGGACTCTGAGTGGTGCTGGTAGGGACCAAATGGGACCCTAGGGATCAAACCCAGGTCATCCACATGTAAGAAAAGTGTTTTATACACTATACTATTGTTTCAACCCCTACTTCAAAAACTAAAGTTAGTAACAAGAAACTAAGTTTTTTGGTAAAGCACAGTAGAGAAAACACTGCAAAGATAAAAGGAGACTATAACCAAAGTATGAGGTTGAAATATAGCTCACATTCTAGGATAAGAACTATAAGTAGAAGACCCCTGAAATCATGTATAAAAGAAAGGAATTCTAACATAAAATAGACAATACATTAGATTAAAAATTAATATAAGGTTGAACATTTCATATGTTTATAAAAGAGAATAAAAGTAAGTATATTATTACTTTGGCCTGACTTTTTGTCACTACAAGAAAATAAGACTTCAAAAGACTCATTAAAATTTTCATTATATTATATAATATAGAAATCTATGTCATGTTTTCTTCAGAGGTTATGAATATTTTATACTTACTTAATACAAATGAAACAAAAATAGGCTATACTCCATTTCATATGTTGTTAGGTTTTACAAAAGCTTTATTATCATTTCTAATTGACAGAATGTCTATTGAAATTTTTGACATTTTAATTTAGGATATAGCTTCCTAAACAGCACAAAATTGGATACAATTTGCTTGATTCGTTCTTTTTCATCTTTTAAATTGTGTGGGTTTTTTTGGGGGGGGGGGTTGGGCCACACCTGGAATAGTTAGGGAACCAAATGTAATGGGGATCAAGCTGTAATTAGAGAAAGGCATGCAAGGTAAGAGCTTACTCACTTATCCTTAGCCCTTATCTTTTTCTTTCTCTTACAAGCCTTTTTACTCCAAGGGGAGATTTTCAAAAATCAGTGGTTTGTGCTGAATGGAAATTATTAAGTCTCTACTCAAATGCATCGAATCATAAACCCTGAGATTTCAGGTCCATAAATCTGTATTTTAAGATTTTTCTAGAGTTTGTGATACATATCACAGTTTGAAGAAGGTAAACTCAAGGAATTCAGTATAAATGAAAAACAAATTGATTAGAAACAACCCTTTAATTAAAGTATTTCTGTAATGCCATAAGTTTATACCATTTCTGCAGTGAACCATGTAAAAATATTTTTCAATAATTTTTAAGTTCAGCAAGTAACACAATAGGTATGAGAACCATATGCTGCTGAATTTGCAGTTTGACCGTTCACTCTACACTTGATATCTGTGTGATATTTAAGAGCAAATGGGAGAGTCAATTCCTAAGTGAATGGTAATAATCATTGCATAATTTCTGTCTTATGTGCTTGCCACTGTGGTTTAGGAGCTCATTTTACTGTTAAGTTATATCTCTAAGTCACTTAATAGCATTAGGATGGAAGGATACGGTCAAATTTATGAGGCCAAGAACAAATCTCTTGTGAGTACTTTATACCATACTGAGAATCTAATTATTGGTTCACAGTGCAATATTTATTAGTTTTCCCCCTCCCTTCAGACAAATTGTTGTTGTAAATCAGTACAATCGTATTTAATTTAAAAGGATCACACACACACATATATATACATGTATATGTATATATACATATATACATACATATATATAAAATATATATATATATATTTGTGGAAGCTCATAGGTAAAATAGCCCCGTTTTAACATAAATTTAGTCATGCAAGGTTAAAAACAACAAAAATAAAACAATTATACTATTATACTCTGTAAAGCCCATACTACTGCTTTAGAATAACGTAATTGAAAAAAACATTTTGATGATGGTTGCTTATATTAATAGTGGGAAAAATTATGCACAACTCTAAGATGTAATTTGAATTGCTTTACACAAAAGAGTTTCTTTTAGGTGAAGGGATCAAATTCAAGGTTCTTACCTATGGAAGGCAAGTGATCCACCACCGAGTTTCTTTTCTAGCCCTTCTTTTCATTAAAGTTCATAATAAAGAAATCAACAGAAAAAAAAATCTAGTGGGTACAGAAATTACAAACATCTTAGAATGAGCCATTGAACATCTGGAAAAATTATATACATAGGTATTAAAAGTTTCTAAAGATATTTTGGAACTATTTTTTCATAGTCTAAGCTTCATTTATCAATGACTGACTAGAATCTAGAATGTGTGTTTAAGTGGAAGATAATCAAGATATTGATTTTTGTGCTGATTGAATATCTTTTTATACCTGAAAAGTTATTTTTTATTTTAGGAGGGTAATTTCCAAGCAATACTAAGGAGGTAAGGAGTTCCATCGGTGATTCTTAGCTATCAGGAACAGTAGTTCAGTGATCCTGAAAGCTAACAGCTTAACAATGGTAAGGACTTGTTTGCTAGGAAATGCAAATGAACTTAAGTAATCATACTACTAATTACAATCACAAGAATTTCAGTAAAGTGAACTGCAAATCAAGTACTCTAAGACAAGTTCTCTTTTCTTAATAAATTCATTTGCTCATGCAGCTGTTAGGAAAAATGAAGTCATGAAATTTGCTTATACATGGATAGACAGGAAGAGTATCATGCTGAGTGAAATGAGTCAGAGCAAGAGGGGCATACATTGAATGATTGCACTTATCAGAGTGATATAAAAACAAATCTATTGTGCAGTTAAGACATGACAATAATATTAAGAGATGATTCCTTCTGGACAGAGACAGAAAATGAAATAAAGAAAGTGATATGCAATATCAGTAATCCATGGTGCCTAAAGGAAAAAATGGAGAGAGAGAGAAAGAGTGAGAAGAGAGAAAAGAGAAAGGTAGGTTGAGAGAGATGAGAGGGAGCAGAAGTAGGGACAGAGGGGTGAAAATTAGGGAGAGGGGGAGAAAGAGGAGAGAGAGAAGTGTTTGCCAGAAGGGCAGGTTTTGTGTGGGGCTGGGATAAGGGGATGGCAACTGGAAAATCGGTGACTGGAAATGAACACTGATGAAGAAACTGGTGTTGGAACACTGTATGACTGAAAGTAAAGTACCAACAACCTTTAACTCTGTATCTCACAATTTCAAAGTTTAAAGTTCATACAGAGATTTGACTTCTAGTTACCTCTAACATGCTAACTCTATTTAAAAGTAAATACTTAAACAGAAAGTGTAAAATCTCAATTAACATGATGTCTATACAATGCTGTTGAAATAGAATGTTTAAGTTTATAAAATCTCAACTTCCCAAAGAAGAACTGCATAATTGATTTTGACCAAGTAATGATAAGCTATTTATATCACCTAATAGTCTCCAGCAACTCTTCCATAA
>PVKC010037126.1:0-13028 GCA_004027635.1 Crocidura indochinensis
AATAGATGAGAAGACTGGTGGATTGTTTTGAGGACCCAAGTAAGAACAGTGAAGCATCTATCCATGTCTGATTAATCACGAAAAATGAAGACCAGTAGCTGGATATGGTCTAAGCATAAGGAGTCAAATCATTTCCTAAGAGAAGGGAAATCATGTGGAATTTGATAGATACAAGGTTGTAAAAGGAGGTTAAGCTTTTCAGATATTTTTAAATATTTGAATTGCTTACTTACTCAAAACCAAGATGGTGTTTTTCAAAGAGATGAACTATTTAGAAAAATCTCTCCTAAAGTATGGAAATCCTTCATGGCTGGGACTTTGACAAGACTATAAAGAAATCAATAATATAAAGACTTCTATATAGAGGAGATACATATGGAGCAGAGTAGATATTTTTGTTATGAGCTGGTATGCAGAAAGTACCCAGCAAAAAAATAAATTCAGGGGCCGAAACAGTGGTGCAAGCAGTAAGGTTTGTGCATGCTAGCCTAGAACAGACCAGGGGTTTGATCCCCAGCATCCCATATGGTCCCCCAAGCAAGGATCGATTTCTGAGTGCAACTGGGTGTGACCCAAAAGCCAAAATATTTTAAAAAAATACAATTCAGTGAAATAGATATGATGCCAGCAACCACAGTGGAGAGGGGGTGAGAGCAACCCAAATTCCTAGATGGATGAAGAATGGAAACCTTCTTTTCCTGGAATGATGGAGACTAGGGACACAAACAAAGCTAGCAGGGTGTTGGATATTGGATTATTCTTTCAGTCTTGTTGGAAGAGGAGAAGGAAGAGGCCATTATGATGTTTTATCCATGGAGGTGCCAATGGATGTGAATCTATGAAGCTATATTTGGATAAAGATAAATTGGTTTCTCACTGAAGAAAAATGATTCACAACACCAATGGAGGATGTAGCAAAATATTACACCCCTAGGAGTTTTCATCAAGATAATAGCTTTTTCCCATTACTTCTACCACACAACCCTCCATTCTGACTCATTACTATGTTATGGACATTGCCTCTTGATCAGTACCTTAATTTAGCAAGAAGACTTATTTGAACATCACTATTAAAACAAAGCATTCTTTAGAGAAAATATATTAGATATAAGTTTTGGATTAATTTTGTCAAAACGCTTAGTTTTAAATTTCAATAAAGATATTAGGTCACCTAGGGGGAAAGTTTATGTACACCGTGTGGACATAAAGTTAAATAAATATCAGTATCAATGGAATTGCAATTTAATAAAAACACAGGTGATTGTGAAATGTCAATGAATAATATGCTATTTCATTAAAATATACAGACACCTTGTATAATATACAGGTCTTGGTTAGTTCATAACTTGGAAAATACAGATTTTAGGATTTTAAGTAGATTTTATTTGAGTACAAGTCCCCATTTTATAGAACGTGGATTTTTTAAATATGATTTGCAATCCTTTCTAGTTAATTTTCTTTGAAATTCAAAAGAAAGGCCTTACTTGACTGTGATCATCACAGTTTTTAATGGAGAAAATTCAGAGGTAAGAATAACAAAATGTAGAACTCATAAAAGACACTTAACCCCTTTTATTCCATTTGTCTAGAACCCGAGCTGACTGATATTTTTTTAATCATAACTTCTCTATTCAATAGGAAGCCTTGGTGCCGACATGAGTAATTTTGTGGGCACAAGTAGAAAATGACCCACAGCAAATAATATCACACGAAGACCTTTGCATGCTAAGATTAGGTCCATGTTGCCATAGTACGTTATATATTTGGGTAAATTTACTCCACCAATAATGAGGTCAGTTTGTGAAATATATTACTTGTAACTGAATTAAACCAAAATGAAATCTTTTTACAGGAATTGTTAAATGCCAAATTGTGAACTGATCTCATTAAATGTGAACCGCCAGAATATTTAGACTATTGCCTGCGTTTTAATACATGAAAATAACGAGATATGACCAGAAGAGTTGGAAAAAGTTACTTCTCTCCCCCCACCTTTTAGCAGTTTTTTCCATTTGACAGTAGAGATGTGTTTTCTTGACTTTGATGAAGCTCTGCTGATCATAGGTTGGTACCCGAAGTGGCTCAGTCCAAGACGGTGGGTGGACGTGTTGAATACACAGCTGCCCTAGGTTGATGCATGACAGCATTTGGCTCCTGCCCTCTTCTCATTGTGACAACCTGTGTGTGTAAATTGGGGTTCACTGAGAAGAAAGAGCCCATTAGGCTCTTGGCGAACAGCACACCCAGAGTAGGGGTTTATAGGAGCTTCCTAACTGGAAACAGACTTCATTCTGGCCTTGGAATACCTGCTGTTGAACTCTCTCTCTCTGTCTGTCTCTCTCTGTCTCTCTGTCTGTCTGTCTCTCACTTCCTTACTCGTTCACTCTCTTTCCTGTTTTGGTGTTTTGATGGTAGAGGCCAGTGGTCCCCTCCTCATCCTGGACTTCATTTCAGTTGATTACTATTCAAGTATTGAGGGTTATTTTTATGGGAAGGCCACACCTGGCAGTGTTCAGGACTTACTTCTGTCTCTGAGCTCAGAGATCACTCCTGGCAGGGCTCAGGAGAGCATATGTGATACCCCAAATTGAACCTGGGATTCCCATAGAGAATCACAACGCACTAACACCATCATCCCATTCCCCCTTTTCCCTTCCCATTTCTCATAGGAAATCAACCTCCATGAGAAATCCAGGTGGAGTCTCGGCCATTCAGAGGAAGGAAAACTCACCCCTCAACCCTCCAGAGCAGACCAGCCTCAGGCTAGAGATTCTCTCTAGAGATTCAGTGCAGATGCTACCAGAATTTTCCTAATGCAATCTGTAGTCATGTTTATGTTTGAGTCTGGAAAGAGTCACGTTGAAAGCTTACAGGACTAGGGAATCCTTCTCATTGGAGCAGCCTAGGACCAAAGTAGGGAACTGTCTGTTGGTCTGCTCATTGGAATGATTTTCTTGTACATGCATTTTAGAAAATCACAGTATAGAAGAGTGTTACCTACCTCCAAGCTCTGTAAGGCTTTTAGTCAAATATGTAAAAAACATTCTTCCACTATTTTTCTTTATATACAGAGCATCTAAACTGAAAATCAATCTATATTTTTTTCAAATAACATTAAGCATATTAAAGCTACTTATAAATTATACGTGTTCAAAGTTAACCTATGTTTTAAGCACATATACATTATTGAGAATATCTTCTAAATTAAATTAAATTAAATTATTTCCTTATAAGTTAGACATGTAGTGAATGTATAGACATGAGATCTAGCATTTTCCTTCACTGAAGACAACCACGGTTATACTCCACTATACTAAGCTCCACTTAGGACAGTCTGAAAATAGGATAGGGTGGGATGGAGTAGAAGAAATGTGCTTGAAAGACCAGGTGGTCGTGCCAAGGCCTCTTTCTTCCTATTGTTACCGACATTATTGTAAGAGGAAATAACCAAAAAAGGGAACTCCAAGCCAGTCTCTAAGCCTGAAGCAGATTCCTTTCTGCTGCACTGAATTCTGCAGTTTCAGTCTCCCTCATCTCTTGGAAACATGTTCATTTTAGGGCAACCCATTGGTCTCACTATTCTAGCAACTTCTACACATCCCTAGAAAACAGGAAAAGCTCCTCAGAGGGATGTTGCTGTCCAGAATCAGAAAGGGAGAAAAGCAACTTCTTTTTAAGGGAAACTCTTCATGCAAAGTTCCTCTAGATGTCAGTCTTACACAGGTAAATGAAAGCACTCATGGTCACAGAGGAGACCTGATTATATCATTTTAAATGGGGGGAAAACCATGGCAGTATTTAATGGTCTGAGAAAAGGAAGCTTCATTAGGAAACTGGCTTCCTTTGTTTCTCAGGCTGGACAGATTTCCCCTCTGGCAGACAAATGGCTCTACCCAAAGAGTGTGGGTACAGTTCATAGATGCTTTAGCTCAGACGCTCAGATGGCTGCAGAGGGCAAATGCCAACTGATGTGTTGGGTCTTACACTCAAATCCTCTGTTTGCTTGGACTGACACCAGTTTTCATAGTAAGTCCCTTCTGCTTTCCACATCTCTTCTGTCAGTAACAGCTCTTGGCATCTCCTAGGGGAAACATTTTAGACAGCTGCAAAGTCAGAGCTTTGGGGTCAACTCTCTTAGTTGACGGATATGGACACATTTTCCCAAATGAGACCCAAACTCTCCCCTTTTCTCCTTGGTTCATTCAAGTTCTTTATTTCTTCTGCCCACCAATTTGTGTTCATTTTCTAGCCATTCCAGTCTTTTGTATCTTCTAGTCAATAATCATGAACAGCATTCCTTGACTGCTGTCCTTCAAAGTAGCAGTGTAGGAATCAAGTGCAAAGACCAAAGTGAATCACTCCAAATCCTCGCTCAACAAGTCAGATAAATGACTTAATTTCATTATAAAATGGGACTCATAAACTCTCCCAAAAGATCATTCTAAGGAACAAGTGAGTTAATAATGTACTGTGTTGTGATTAGGGGCTGGAGAGATATACCGTGGGAATTAAGGCATTTGTTTTATAATGCATTTGACCCAGGTTTGACCCACGGCATCATGTAGGGTCTACTGAGTCCTCCCGGGACTCATTTCTGAGCACAGAACCATGAACTAATGTTACATGCTTAAAAAAGTGGTTGACACAGGATCAGTATTTAATCTATTAGACACTGTTTCCATCTTCATCATATCAGTATTTTCACCATCATCATCACTATTATCACCATCATTACCACCACCATCCTGACCATCACCATGACCACTATAACCATGACCATCATGACCACCACTGTCACCACCAACAATTATCATGACCACCATCACCACTACCATTACCAACACCACCGTCACCTTCATCACCATCACACATTCATTCACCATTCCCACCACTATCATTTCCATTCACATTATTTCAGGTTCTGGGCTGAGTGCCATAAGTTCAGAGATAAACTATTTTTTTTAACTAGTTGATATGTGCAATCTCTCGGGAAGTAGAGAGGACAAAAGCTTAATAAAGTTGTAAGGACTCTGGGGTGGGCGTGCGTGCTGAGCACCGAGCAGGCGTAGAGGAGGGAGCAATTGTCTGGCCAGAAGTGCTGACGGACATCTTCCTTATACTCTCACTTGAAAGGGAAAGTTCCACCCAGCGGGGCTACCATCTGTAATCTTGCCTGTGCACAGCTTTGCTAGACACGCCTCCCTGTTTCAGGGCCCCTATCTGACGAATGGAAATACTTTGAACTCTCTGGAACGGGTCTTTGGGATTGTTTAAAAGCACATTAGACATTTGTCTTCATATCTGTGAGTTGCGCTAATAAGGAGCCGGGGCACTCACGGGCAGACCAAGAGGGATTTCTTCCAAAGGGCAGGGGTGAGGGCAAGACCGATTCTTTGGGCCATTTCCACAACATTTATTCATTTATAATCCGCAACTTTCTAATTTGTACTAATTTGGGTGGGCTGGGCTCCTGTTTACCTTTCATGTGGCATTTCAAAAGGGCCTGCTAAGCCAGTTCGGAGCAACCAGAGCTGTGCAAAGAATGTTTATCTGCGTAGGAAAAGGACCATCTGGCTCTAAGCCTTGTCAAAAGGCCATTTATAAACGCTTCAGCTTTTGTTCCCACTTACGGGTTGACAAAGATTATTCGCATGTGTCCTCTCCATTTTTATTTGATTTATATATGCAAGGCATCTCAAGGCAATATAAACAGAGGCCGAGGGTGCCGTACCCATCATCAATGTCCTTTCATCTCTCCCCAAAGATGGGGCTGCTCCAAACGGTGCCAGGGGTGACAGAACTTCTCTTAGAAGAGTGAGTTCATTTGTTTGCCAATCCTACAGCCGATATTGGACTGATGTGTTTTCAGGAACTCATCATTAGACTGCCCTCGAAATGACCATCAATTTGTTGGCATCATGTCATAAAAGATAGAGAGAGAGGGAGGGAGGGAGGGAGGAAGGGAGGGAGGGAGAAAGAGAGATTGCAATTAAGCACTTTAACAATTAAGCACCTGGGAGGGAGGATTCTCTCAGCATCTGGTGGGCTGAGAGATACATCTCACAGTGCTTCTGTTGACAGAACCCTATCTTACCTTCAGCAGAGATCTCCCAACCTTCATTGGGGTCATGCTGAGGTCAAGAAATGTTGATGAATATGTGACCCTCATCAATCCCTTATCTATTCACAGGCTAAGGAGAAGGTATGGTCACATGCCAGCTTGAAAGAAAGTGTATTTGCCAAAGGCAGAAGGACCTCGGCCCTCCCAGGTAAGAGCTGTAGAAAAATGGTTATTTATGGTCATACCAAAGAGTGGTAAATCTATAGATGAGAACCTCGCTCCTAAAGGGCCACATAGAGTGAGGGGTTCTTTTTGTGAGTTTTACGTGATGGGGTTGGCTTAGGGGTTGACTAGCTAGAAGCTAGACAGTCACTGGGAACCCGATTGTCAGGCATTCAATCAGGCTCACATCAACTCGGTATTGTCTGAATAATCTACTAACAGGTCCAGAGAGCCCTGAATAGGGAGACCCCAATGATATCCAATATGCATGTCCTTCTCTAAAAATATGTTGTGGCTTTTAGAGAGATCTTCCCAGAAGAGTCAACCCTTCTCTGATCAAGAAAAGGTTAATCGACTCAACAAGAAAAATGCTGAGAAGACCAATGTCTCGCACACTCAGGGGAATCTCCGGGCAGCAAACACACTAGATAAGGAGGCAAATTGTACTGCAAGAAATTCTACAAAGACAAGAGAACAGATAGAAGGAAGAGATATTCTGGGCCCTGAGAGACTCAAGAGACAAGAAGATGATGATAAAAAGGTTCCTGTAGAGGAAAACGAGCATCTAGTATTCAAAGAAGAGAAAAATGGGGTTTCCTCTGAGGAAGAGACCAGTAGAAGAGAAACTGAGAAAATTCGAGCTTTAGCAGTGGTGCATGAGCACCAGCTGGATGAGTGTTGGAAAAGAAAGCAAGATGGCGACCACACAAATGGTGACTCTGTCCAGGAAAGGTAGGACTAGGCTGCCACAGGCAAAGAATACTTCCTGTTGTCCTCTGTGCCATTGCAACTTGAGGCTCTGTGGAAGGGACAGCTTAAACAAGTTTCTAAAGTAATGCTTTAGAGATAGTACAGCAGGGAAAGCATTTGCCTTGCATATGGCTGACCCCAGTTCTATCTCCGGCACCTGTCAGGAGTGATCCATGAATTCCAGGCCAAGAAGAAATCATGAGTACAACTGGGTGTGGCTCAAAATCAAACAAATTATTTACAATCCTCTTTGTATGTGTGTGTATGTGTGTGTGTGTGTGTGTACGCATATTTTTCTCAGCCATGTTTTCTTGCCATTATTTTTTTTCTGTTTGTGACCATCTCTGTTTTTGAAGTCTACGATCAACAGGGACACTTCGGTCATGATTCTGAGTGCTTACTTCCAACTAGTGATTATATAAAACAGGAGAGATGCATGTGAAATTTCTAAATTTGAACAAGAGAGAACATGTTTCTCCTACATTGAGAAGGAAGTAGACAGGATCTGAGAAGAGAGAGCTTACTTCTTAGAGAACGTGCCAGCCCTGCTACACTGGAAATTGAGGTGCTCTCCAGCCAGAGTCCATGAGAATCCAGGGAGAAGTAGATAACTGACTAGCTTTTCCTTCCCTTCAGAGACTACATTCTGGTAATTAGATCCTGATACAATTGACCTTAGGCTGTATATTGGTATTATTTCCAAATAATGTT
The DNA here is from genome assembly GCA_004027635.1 of Crocidura indochinensis. Classification (NCBI taxonomy): domain Eukaryota; kingdom Metazoa; phylum Chordata; class Mammalia; order Eulipotyphla; family Soricidae; genus Crocidura; species Crocidura indochinensis. The sequence continues at coordinate 7,745 of PVKC010037126.1, forward strand.
TGAATATCTGTGGTCTTCTTTAAAGGTCATTTTAACTTTATTTTAATCTTTATTTAAACACCTTGGTTACAAATATGATTGTAGTTGGGTTTCAGTCATGTCAAGAACACCCCCTTTGATTTCAGCTTTTAGTCTTAGTTTCTTTCTTACAAATGTGTTTGAAACCAATTTGTGGAGAATTCCAGTGTTTCATAGAAACACTAACAACTACTGAAAAAGCCCATCCTGATAGAGATATAAACTTTAGTCTGACTCTAATGGAAAAAGAAAATTCAGTTCATTCCTCCTCTGCTCATGATTGAGTCTCCTGCCTTTTAAAATATGTATTTGTTGAGTGATGGTGCTTCTCTATAAGGAAAGGAGTGTGTGTGCATGTATGTATGTGTATGAGAGAGATTAGGTATTAATTAAGTATTCATTCAATAACCACTTTTGTGAGGGCCAATGAAATAACTTGGGATTGCATGAGATCCTTAGAAAGATTCTTTAAACTTGGCTGGAGCATTAATAGAATGAGTAGATAAAGCTTGTGCATTGCATGTGGCTGGCCTGCCAATGCAGATCCAAGAATAAGCCCTGAGCACTTCCGAGTGTGACCCCAAAACCAAAATAAACCAAAACAAGATTCTTGGGATACCAGTTGTTAAGGCCAACTCTTTATTGTTCAGTTAATGGCCCTTCCACAAATCCAAGTTAGAGACAGCTGTTGTGCTAAGCATTGGAGCCATCAGCAACCATTTCTCTTGAATCCTTGAGGGCTGCAGCTGGCTTTTCTCTTCCAGGTGTCTCGAAAGTGTTCAAGCCATTTCCACTTCACGAACCCCTGGAAACCCTGCCCAGGGAACCTGTTTCCAGCACCATGAGCCCACAGAACCAGCCAGCCACAGCAAGCGCAGGGGGACAGAAGAGAGCACCAACAAAGAGGATACCAAGAAGAGCAAAACAGATGTGACCTCCCAAGGGACCCAGGAGCCCAGCCCAGGCCACAAGGGCTTGCAAGACCAGAGGCCAGGGTCCCCTGGCAAGACCTTGGCAGTACAAGCTCTGGGAATTCCACTGGGTAGGAAAACAGCTTTTGTTTCTGCCTCTTAAAGCTTCTAACCCTTTCCCAACAAACACCCAACTGAAGCCCAAGGAACCGCCTTGTCCACTGGAGATGCTGCTTCCTAGAGATGAGATGCTCTGAGTCAATAGCCAATCAGATCGTAGGAGATGGAGGCTATCTGGGTTAATAACCAATCAGATCCCTGGAGATGGAAATTCTCTGGGTTAATAGCCAATCAGATTCCTGATGGTGGAGACTGCCGGGGTTAAAGATATCGTAACACTGGCATAACACAAGACAGGGCCCATATACGGTATGAAGAAGAGACATGCATCTTTGTAGATGTTTCAGTGAGGGATTGGTGAAGGGGGAAATTACCAAGTTCCCCAGTGCTACATCCACTGGCATCCATAGAGCAGTGGTAACCAGGGCTGAGGCAGGAGGTCCTGATCATTTCACCTTTCAAACAGTCAGTCCTGAGGTGGAGCCAACTTAAAGTACTTAGACTGGCAGGTAGAAAGTGGGAGAAAATCGGAGAGCTGTGAAGTATTTACCTCAGCAGTTTTACTGGGTGTTTTATTTCCAGCCAGCCAAGAAAAATTCATCTCCGTGCCTTAACTGTGTCTTAAAGAAAGCCCCCAAATACCTTGGAAAGTAATTTCTAATAAGTCTATAATAATATCAAACGTTTTCAGGACACAAGGAAACTTTTCACTTTTTCCTCCCCGTTTTCATTAAAATAATGAACATTTTAGAAAAAAGAGGCTTGAAAGAAACTGGATCAAATCATTTCTTATACCCGAATGTAAATGGTCTGGGGTCTGGATGGGCTCTTTGTCCTATATGTCTGGGATATATTTGTTTTCTGGGCATTTATTTGTATATATTTGCATATATGTTTGGACATACCTGGAAGTGTTCAGAGGTTAGAACTGGCTCTGCATTCAGGGGCTATTCCTGACGGTGCTCAGGAGCCCATATGTGATGCCAGGGATCAAACTTGGGTTGTCTGCATATAAGATAAATACCCTCCCTGCATTACTATTGCTCCAGATCTTCTCTGGGCATTTATAAATTCTGTCCAAATTCTGTTGGGGTGGGACCATCCATTGTCTGGTGGTCCCATAGGGCATCACTTTGGGGCATCACAGATGAGAACACACAACGAAAATATATGTTCTTGAATCGTGAGGGATCCATCAGGATCCCTGCTGCCTTTTCTTACTTACCAAAGAAAATGTCATTTTGATGCCCAAGGTTTGGTGCCACTAGAGATCTAACTGCATAACATATGGCCTTTCCCGTTCCCTTCCAGATGATGCTCCGGCCCCTCCAGCTCCTTTTCCTCATCGGATTGTCACTGCCAAAAAAACCGCCATCAGCAGTTTTTATATCGTGGACAGGTCGGAAATTCTAGGAGGGTAAGTAATGCTCCATTTTCACTCTTAGTCAACCGGATAAGTGAGGTTTAAAGAGTCAGGAGGATTCAACATTAGCGAACCTCTATCCAAGAACCAGAAATATCTCATCCAGCTGCAGGGCAAGAGATTGGGACTATTTCTGAAAATTGTCCCTGAAGCCAACATAGTTGATGTGGGGACGGAACATTTGCTAACCTTCCCCTGAACGAGATGCTTTCTTCTCATTATTTATATATATTATCTATAAAATCTGACCATGAGAGATACACAGCTGAGTCAGCAGGTGCTGGAGAAACAAGTCACAGCCCCCAACTCAAGAAATGATGCACCATGCAAGGGACATCTCTTTTTCAAAGGGAGATCCAAGGCCAGCAAATGACTTTTCACTCTGGACAGAAGTTTACTCTAAGCCAGTGGTCCATGAAACCTTCCCAACTTGCCCAGGGTGGAGACCTCAGGAATTTTCTTGGTCTCTTTTTCCACCAGTGGCCTCCAAGGTGGCCTCCAAGGTCTAGATTGCCCACAGTCTCAGCAGTGAGTTACCATGAACCCATCAACCTGGTGGTCTACACACATGACAGTACGTGATACATTCAAGGTCATTTGGGGAAATTCCTGGAAGAAGCAGCAGGTTCAAGAGGGATGCGATGGCAGATGCTGTGCTTCTTGGGGGTTAGAAGGAGTGTATTGAAAATTAATAGAAAAAGTAATGTCTTAATCATCCTTGTGTATCAAGAATTCCAGAGACCACATCCAGAGTGGGAGTACAGATGAAATCACCACCTGGGCAAGACCCCCTCACTCTGTGCTTCTATTTCTTTTCCTGAATCAGAGTTGGGGCCAACGACTCACACATCAAAATTGCTCTTGAGTGTGGATTCCAGTAGGAGGTTGTGGAGGAACCTGGCTTCAGTGTCGGCATTCCAGCTCAACTCAAAACTCTCACAGGGCTCTCAGTCATGGATATTTTTGGAAGATGAAACTTTACACAAGATTGTTCTTAGCTATTGATATGAAGTTTCCAGGAATGCACTGACATGATTGAACCTCGGACTCTGTGGTTCACATGTTTAAAACCTAACTGGTCACATTCATGCATATTCACAATGTTTCTTTTATTTTTTTTTTCTGTGGAAGGAGGGTCCCAAATATTTGAGTGTATATAAATCACCCCCAGGACATTGCAAATAAAAGCCAATTCTGGGACCACAAACATTCTGGGGGGACTTCATCTTCATCACTCTCCCAAGATAATGCTGATGCCAGAGAAACACTCTCACCCCTTATCCCAACACAAACCTTGGCCCTCACTGTTCCAAAAGTTTATTGGCTGCAGTAGATGCATTTATGGGTGTGTTCCCACACAAAACTCAGCAAGAGGAATGCCCCAGCAAATAGCTTTATGGGGTTGGCCCTGGTTCAAGGGGGTCTTAGGATTGGGGAACCAGGGTGGTGGATGAGTTGAAAACAGTATCCCTTGTATCACCTCCTTTTCTTCTACAGGGGGCGTTTTGGTCAGGTTCACAAGTGTGAAGAAAAGGCCACGGGCCTGAAACTGGCAGCCAAGATCATTAAGACCAGGACTGCCAAAGACAAGGTAAAGGGAGGATTGACGTACCAAGGTCAAGGAGAAGGGCAGGACTGACAAGGCCATAGTAAGGGCAGGGACTACCAAAGACAAGATGAAAGGCAAAACGTACAAGGCCAACGTGAAGGGCAGGGACTACCAAGACCAAGGTGAAGACTGCAAAAGAAAGTCCCTTGGCCCCAAGTCTGCCTTTTCCTTCCTGACAGGATGAAGTGCAAAATGAGATCAACATCATGAACCAACTGGATCATGTGAATCTCATTCAGCTCTATGATGCCTTCGAGTCCAAGAACAGCAGTGTCCTTGTCATGGAATAGTGAGTATCCCTGCCCTTCTCCTGTGGTGCCTCTGCTTGGCCCTGCCTCCCTGGTCACACACACTGCAGCTTCAGGAAGGAGGTGACTTCAGATGGGTCAGGAAAATGGGAAAACCCTCTCTCAAGCACTGAGCAAGGAGTAGCCCTTAGTTCTGAGCCTGGTGTGATCCAGTCAACTTCCTCCCTACATATTAAAATCACCTTTATAAAAGCTTTGCAAGTGTTTAGTAAGAAAGTGAGTTTTGCTAACTGGGTATTATTCTTACCCACCTGCTCCCACATCACACAGACCTACCATTGCTTGATGAGGAATCTTGGACAATAAACTATCTCCCATAAGTCTCTGGGAAGCTCTTTAGCATGGGAAGTAGTTTGGGGAGGCCCCATCTATCCTCCAAATTAGAGAAGCACCCATGTGACTCCACTCAGGGTGCTATGGATGAAGGGGACTTGGGTCTTTCCAGCTATGCAATGGGTAGAGGCTGGATTTGAGGTCAGCTGAGCAGGGAGGAAGGTAAGATAGTCCCAGGCACGACTGTGGGGAGGATTCTTAGCGCCATGTGAACAGAAATGCAGATGCTGGTTCAGCACCTACCTGCTCTCTCCCTCTCCCCGCTCTGCAGTTTAGATGGAGGGGAGCTGTTCGACCGCATCATCGACGACAACTATCAATTGACAGAGCTGGACGCCATTGTGTTCATCAGGCAGATCTGCGAGGGTGTCAGGCACATGCACCAGATGTACATCCTGCACTTGGACCTCAAGGTGGGCCACTGGTGGCTGTGGAAACTCTACCTGTCATCCCATTCTCCTCTAGGAACAGTGGACACCATCAGAGGCATAGGTGCCATTCGATCAGAGGTGCCTGCTCAGAAATTCATCCATATCTTAATTCTTTGCCTCACTTCCCATTC
>PVKC010037127.1:0-13068 GCA_004027635.1 Crocidura indochinensis
GGAACTAAGCACTGAGCCAGCCCCTCAGAGCTACTAAACATGGCCAAAAGTCAAAGTAATTGTTTACCTAAAAAAGGGAACTCACACACAACAAAAGGTAAAGCTGATATAACAAGATTTATCAAGGTAATTACTGTAGTTAGAACCCAACTTTATTGTTACAACCAATTTTTATTTACAGAATATAAATCTCTTCAAAAAGATACATTCCTTCATTTAATTAATGGTAAAAGGCTTTATTAGACAGAAATAAAGCCTAAGTATTTAAACAGAAATACAGTTTAATTAAGTTTGTGAACATAGAGCAAAAATTTATTTTTACTTAAGCAGTTACATGAATGAGGCCGTCTTACGTTTCTTCACCAACAGCCCCAATGTATCCATATAACAATTTTCACATAAATTAACAGTAGTAAAAATGTAAAAATTAAAACATTATAATAGGCAACAAATAAAACCAAACAGGAAGTATCTTCATTTACCAAACAGGTTAACGAGTTTCTCAGACACTCAGACACTTTCTGAGGCATATCAAAACACCTACATCAAAAGTTGCATTCATTTGAGAGGTATCAATACATTTTCAGTGCTGAGACTATTCGTAGCACTTACAATATATACAAAGCAGCATTATACTACATGTTTCACATTTCATAAACACAAATTTTTCCCAATCTAACGAAGAGATAACTTAATGACAATTATCTTTTCTTCTGAAACTGAATAAAGAAGTTATCACTTAAGAGCATGGGATAATGCCATGTCTTCTTCCTTTTAATAACAGCATATTTTAAAATTAAAATACTTTATATCATGGAAATTTACCCAGCTGTACAAAGGCTCCTAAAAATACAGTACAGCTGAAAAGTTTCCTCTTGAAGATTCTATCAATTTATAGTTGCTTAGAACAGATAAAGCCAGCGTTTCATTATCTGACTTTAAATATAGCAGAATACCACAGTTATGGCAAGTGAATACTTTCACCTCCTCCACTGTTGGGTGTCTTTTCCAGATCATGGAGGTTTTTAAGGATTTAATAATGGAACAATTCAATGCCGCCAGTTTCCTCTTACCCTTCAATAATTCAATTTTCAATAAACATTGTATCGTTTTGTTCAAATGAAGTGATAATTCATATCATTAACAGGTAAGAAGTAAACGGACTTAGAAACTAAGAATATTTGAGGGAGGATTTCTTTCCCTGTAACTATCAATGCTGTTAAAATTCATAATGATCACAGACTTTAACCTATTCAATAATAGCAGTAGCAAAGTGCTTTAAGTACAGATAAAAGTAGAGAAATTTCAGAAAACTAAAAAAAAACTTGAATTTAGGATGCCTTATATACAAATGGGTGACTTAGAACTATCATTTTTTTCTATTCAAGGAGTTGAAATCTTCCATCCAACCCAAATTATAAAATAAAATTTCCAGAAATTAAAATACTTTAGTTAAAATCTTCAGAAAAATCGAATTCATTATGCAATTTCAGTTTTCAAGTACTCAGCAATGCAAGCCCAAGCACCTTTTCTTTCATAGCAACACATTTACAGACAAAGCTTCAAAGAGGGGCAAAGTCACTCTAAATAACTGACACACTTTACAGTCTGAAAACATCAAACCTAAGACATAACACTGTCATCACACAAGTGGCATGTAACGGGGGGAAAAGGTGGTTCAATATAACGGTATTAAATTTTTAAAAAGAAAGATTGCCTTAATATGTAACTAAGTTTCCAGTCAAAGGACCTTTTAAAATTTAATCCACTAAACAAAAATCAAAGCAAATCAATTTTGAAATAAAGGTAAAGCTGTTTTACCACATTCTTTTTTTTTCTTTATGCATAATAGCTACTGGCATTTGTTTTTTCCTTTTGTGTAAAGTAGTGCAAGTTGCTGCCAATAACGAAACTCTCCTGGCATAAAGCATTAACTTTGTCTAACTGAATGACTTATTAAGATTAAAAGCTTAGGTCTATATCACTTTGGAATGCAGTATAAAATGCTTGTTAAAAGCAATTTAAAGCAGAAAAATCAAACCGTATTCTCATTTGTATTATGAAGGAATTAAGAAATGGTACAGAAGGCTTTATGTAATTTATAAAAGAAATATCTATATAACATTAAAGTGAAAGTTTTTTTTAACTTCTGACAGTGGGAGAACGCTTTTTTCCTTAAATCTGAAAGTTTTAATAGCATATTTATGATCAAGTATTTAAGCCAGCAAAAAAAGGGAAATTAATAGTGGTCATTAAAAGATTATTATATGCTTTTGTTTGTTACAATCCTATAATGAAAAACTTTGCATTCAGATAATTTGAGATACACTTAAGTTGAACTCGACCATAATCTACCATCTCTTGTATATAGGGAATTTAGATTTACATTGAGATTTATAGAATTTCGAAGTTGTTTTTGGTAGAAAAATGCTGATTGAAACAGGTAAAGAGAATCACCTTTTATACTGTATTTTTAGTCTGGGAATCATTACTCAAAAAAGGGGGGGGAGGGGAATTCTAACAGTATTAATTTACTGCTTGCAGGAATCTAAGTTCACAAAACTAATGGCCATGAAGGAAGAAAAGTCATATTAGGCACTGAGAGGCTAAGTAAATAAGTAGTGATATTAACAAAACTAATATAAACCCTATTTCCAGTTCCTCTTGCTATCACACTGTGCAGCCAGAACTGTTGGCTATTTCTAGTCCATAACCAAAGCTGGATCATTTCTTACAGAGAAAGATCTACAAAAGAATGCAAAACAATACACAATCTCAAATGCAAGGTAAAATTCACACTAATTTACAAGTCTTTATTTACATTTTTATATACATTGCAGGCAGACCTACTCAATGAGTTTTGTGCTCATATTGATCTCAAGTGATCATGTGAACAATATTACTACCATATCTCTTTGATTTCCAGAAATCAAAGAGCCTGGGGTCAAAAGCAGGGAGAGAGGAATCAAATATGATGGGTCAGGTACAATTATACAAGTATGTAAGGAACAAAGGAACAAGGGGAGGGGGAATGTGGAACTTTGCTTGTTAAAGCATTCAGGCCACTATGGTCTATTGTCTATTGACTAATAATGAGTATACCGAATGCCATTTCTCTGACAACCACTTTCCTATTTACAAAATGAGCTTACTACCAGTAATTAGATAAGGCATTCAAGTTCTGTAGCTCAACATAAAAGGCAAGCAACACCTCAGCAAGCCACAGGACAAACTTTAGACAGATGTTTTTCCTTTAGAATCCTTTGTATGATCCAAAAAATAAAAAATAAAAGCAATTTTGAATACTGCTATTCTATAGAATGATCCCCCAAAACTATATGGGAAGTAGTATATCACACCCAAAATCTGGTCAAAGAATGGGGGAGATATCTTTATTAACTTATTTTGTTCCCCAATTCCACTGCAGACACCAAGGGCCACAGTGAAAGCCGTTATCCCCTTTACATTCACATGTGTCCAGTGCCACAGCCAGCAGCTCTGCACAATCAACAAGCAATGGCTCAGTGAATCTCCATCCAAAAAAGTCTGAAGAATAGGGAGTAAGGTAAGAAAATGATCCTTCCCCTCACAATTCCTCAAGGTACTTATTGTTTGCACTTTCAGAAGTCAGCAAACAAAAAAGCAGTAAGGTAGTAAGAAAAAAAAAAAATCAAGATTATTACTGGTTTTCATACTTTAAGAAAATGTCCCAAAAATGAGAATTCCACCAAAAACAACTTTTTCAAGTTCATTCTAACATTATATAAAAAGCTAAAAGTCTAATTGGTTCCATTCACTTAGTCAATAATGTAAAATTCTACTGATCAACAGCACTACGGTTTATAAACTGAAGCGAGTATCTGTAATATTGGGGAGGTAGAAAACAAAGCGTGGTCTAACACTGTTATAAGAGACAAAAAGATTCTAACATTCTATTTATGTAACTAGAATTTACCATATGAAATGGTCTGTAAGTGTTTCTACTTCACTTGCTTTAAACGTCTTGAGATAATCCAAGTATTTTAAAGCACAGATCTGAGAACATTTGTAAATAATATACCAGGCTCCCCAGAAAATTTTCAGAGGATAAATTTGTAGTTGCATACTCTGAATATGCAGATCCATTAAGCCATGTACATGGGCACTTATGTGACCAAAGTGCAAAGCTTCTCAGACTAGTTTTCTAAGTTCACCAGGACTGCTCACTCCTACAGAGCAGTCTCCAAACTTAAGTCCATTTATCTATTCCCATGATATAAGCTTCTTTCCATGCCACTGCCACCCTCTTCTACGCAGTCAAAATTAAGATGCACTAAGCAAAATAAGCAAACTCAAAACAAAAGCCTTCCTACATGAGTATTTCTGCTTAATTCACAGTTATATCATATTTTAGGTGTACAAAATCGTATCATAAATGTTCCTTACTTCTTCTAACAGCTTTAATGCACTTCTCCAAATCTACCTGCATCGATTAGTTATTTGATATCATTCAAAAGGCATGGAGATAAACAAAAACATGAAACAAAATGGGAAGGAAGAACTGTACAGAGGTGAACAGAAGAATCTAAATCACATTTTCTTGTTCCCAAGATGATAAACATTGTCTTAATGATGAGTAATCTTCCTACAAGCACAGTATTTAAGAGTAAAATAACATCCGAATGAGTGAAACAAAAGTTCTGCTTAAGAACAATTTGATATAGTAAAATACTCTTTAAAAACTAGTAAGTTAAATGACCATATTAAATACACGAAACATTTCATGCAGATTTCAGCAGCATGAAATCGTATCTATTCCAAGATTACATGGTAAATATTAATATTCATCTGCCAGACTATGTAAAGAGAGGAAGATTTAATTCTAAGTATAGTCCCTAAAAAAAACTTTCTAATATTCAATTCAAAAAGATGTACCACTAGTTAAAATGGTGATTTATACTTCACCTTCCTAAACAGTTATTTTACTATGAACGTCCTAAGAAATCTAGACCAATGCCTGGCATTTCAAGAGTATATAATTCATTTTACTTACAATACATCGATAAAGTTTACACTTGAATGTCTAAAACATTTTCTAAAATTAATCTTATTAAAGTGAAACCAAAAAAAAAATCTCTGGAGCACTCATTGCTAATACTCATCAAACGATGACACAGATGGAAGTTATCACAGAATCATGTTAAACTTATAATAAATAATTCACATATAACACAAATTAAATTATTAAAGGATTCAACTGACATCTTTATACCTTTTGCAGATTTAACAAATTCCTATTCCACCACATACTGAATAGCAGTAGGTATATTTCTTGACATCATTCAGTCTATTTGAAAGAGACTGGTTGTTTAGAGGCATAAGTCTTAAAGCAAGATAACCAAATTAAATAACAGGATCTTAACAAATATTGGCTTTTGGATTTCTTAAGAAACAATTCACAAGCATTGTTCAGCTACTTGGGAATAATTAATTTTCTTCTTTACTCCGGCATTTTTAATGCAGTAACCTCAGGCTTCATTTTAAAGTATTGGTTAAAACGAACAATAGCATACCTAGTGAGAAACGGAATAATGACAGAATTAGTGAAAGCTGAAAATTTAATCCTTCTTTTATTTCCACTCCCCCTTCTAAACAGAATTTTTCAAAGATTTTCCAGGGACGTATTTTTAGTTTATTGCACCACCTACTGGACGTTTTTCTAATACAGAACATGTTTAACACTATTAAATTTCTTCACAGATCATTTATTAAAAGGCATGCAACCTTTATAATATTTGGCTGAAAACAGTGACTGCTAACATCCCCTATTGAGTTCCAATTGGTAACTTTTGTTAACGTAAAAACAAAAGTAATGCATACGTAAAAGTCATCTTACCCAAGGAAATCAAATTCAATGGTGGAGTATTTGGCTTGAATCAAAGCCCACAATCCCCAAAAGAAATGAGAAGCCTAAAAAAGAAAAAGAAAAATCAAGAGTCATGAAAAACATTTGTTTGTAAAACAAATTATCAAACCATTAAATTTTCCCTTTTTTTCATCAACTCTCCATACATCTTTTGACTTTATATGAAATATCTCAAACAGGGGCTGGAGCAGTGGCACAAGTGATAAGGCATTTGCCTTACCCAGGCCATTGATTCCCCCGGCATCCCATATGGTTCCCCAAGCCAAGAGCGATTTCTGAGTGCATAGCCAGAAGTAACTCCTGAGTGTCACTGGGTGTGGCCCAAAAAGCAAGTAAACAAACAAAAAACTGAAATTATAGATATCTAAATGACTATAGATCACTCATGCTTATTTCAAAAGAGGCTATGCATAAAATACCCTTTCTTGGAGGTAGGAGAGGAGGGTGGAAGCCACACTCAGCAATTCTTAGGGCTTATTCCAAACTCTGCGCTCATGCCTGGGTCACATGCATACCCAATTCATTGTAATAACACTCCAGTCCAATAAATAAAAATTCTTTGAAAATTCCATTTCCTGGCTTTCTCTTCAAGATGATATTCTCCCTTAAACAAGAATCTCACTTGTTTGTCTCTATGCTTCTTTGCTTGCATTTTTCATTCTGGAGAAGCTCATGTATAGATTTATCTCCCTCACATCTAAGCAAGCTCATTCAAAAAAAAAAAAGAAAACCTACCTTGCTTCCCCAAAAATTCATGAATTGGCAATGAATGTATGGGCAGAACTGAGCAGGACTACTAAGCGATATGCTTTAAAAATCAGGAATATAGGGCCAGAGAGGTGGCACTAGAGGTAAGGTGTCTGCCTTGCAAGCGCTAGCCAAGGAAGGACCGCGGTTCAATCCCCCGGCGTCCCATATTATCAAGCCCCAAGCCAGGGGCAATTTCTGAGCCCTTACCAAGGAGTAACCCTGAGCATCAAATGGGTGTGCCCCCCACCCCCAAAAAAAAAGAAAATAAAAATCAGGAATATAAACTGGTTTTACTAGATGTTATCACATGCCTGATTATTGATGCAAACACAGAAAGAAACAGGAAAGTCTAGGCCTAAGGAAATGCTCAGAGGAGTGGGGAGCTTGCTCTGAGAGCAGGAACTACATGACCTATCTCTGACACAGGGGTCCTGAGTCAGGAGCAGCAGCCTATAAGGACTAGTGATGTAGTCCAAAACAATGAATGCAACAGTGATAAAAGTCCTAAGGAAAACCAAGCAACCACAACACGAAGTAACAGGAGATTAGTTACAGCCAAAAAAAAAATGCATCTTGGGTTTTAAAATAAAACAGATGAACAATTTGGGCCTGAAAAAAGGAGGGTGCATAAACACATGTGGTTACTAACTTTTCAGTTAAACATACTTTAACATTATAATTATCCCTAATGAGACTTTGGGAAGCTGTGTGGGAATCGCTGGGCCACACACAGCAGCCCTTAGAGATCATTCATGAGGGGGTCATGTGATGCTTGGGGAAAAAAATTACACAATAGCTATGGTCCTAATATTTAAAAATTTAAAAACAAATCAACCCTGCAGGCCAAGAAGGTCAAAGGACACCACCAAGCAGAGCCCAGATCAGATCCCAGGTACCTCAGCACAGCCAAGATTAATCCGTGAGCACCCCTGGTATGGCTCTTAAACAAAACCTTCCCATTCTTAATTAACTAAAGCAGAATAGCAGACAAAACAGAGTCCCACTGACTTAGAAACTGGTCCTGGGGGTGAGATGCGGCATAGATATCACTCCCCACAGTTCCTAGCTAAGTGGGCCACAGTTTAATGTGAGGCCTGAGGGATGCAACACTGAGCAGAGCCTGTAGAGTGTCGGGGGTACCCAGGCACACTGGCAAGGTATGGTTCTCTGGAGCCACTCCTAGCTAAGAGGACACAATGGAATCAGGGCTACCTATGTGCCTGCACCCCTGGCACAGGTTTCTTTCTGGCTGTTGTATTTTTTTTTTGGTTTGGTCTAGTTTGGGAACCACAGCTCTTAGTGCTCAGGAGACTCTATACCTGGCAATGCTCAGGAGACTCTACACTGTGCAATGCTGGGGACACTATGCCTGACAGTGCACAAGAGAGACCCTATGCCTGGCAGTGCTCAGGAGCATGTTGGCACCAGGGATGGAAGATGCACCTCCTGCAAGGAAAGCCTACACAGTCTCTGCATCACTTGCACTGGTTTTATCTTCCATAAAGAATATGTCAAAGGCTATGTAATTCTTCACACAATTACAGATCCAGGAAAGACTAAACAACATAAGGAAAAGTAACAGCAAAAGTCATATGTACAAGACTAGTATTAAAAAACAAAAACAAGAAAACAGGATTCTAGAAGTCAAATTATGAATTTTACTAGGTGTGTGGTTCTGAGTACATTAACTAACTGTCACTGTTCCATCATCTGTAAACTGCACAAGTGGCATGAGTCCAAAAAAGAAATGTGTACTGGGTCTTTGCTCATGTTCCTGGAACAGCTTCCAAGCCCTTAGAATTTACCAAGCATCAGGGCAATGGGAATACGTTTTGCTACACAACATAGCCTTTGGGCAAAGTGTTATGAAAGAGTCCCATAAACAGGAAAGTAAAAGGAGTGGTTTTGCTATTCTCAAACAAGCCCCTTTCCACAGCACCTGAGAAATGATTTCAGGAAAGCCTTCAAGGGCGAGACGAGAGGGTTGGGCCGTTGAGCCTCACCACTTCTCAGATTCCTGGAAAGGCAGAGGGGCTAGATATTCAGCTCATCTCCAGTGATCAGGGACTTCAACAATGGCTTCTTTCACACTGGAAGTTTCGAAAAACCCAGGTCAGTAAACCAGTAAATCAGTAAACCCATCCACTGGCAGGGAAAGAACCCATGGGGCCATGGACTCTGAGTGCTATAAACTCTGCAGCTGGTGACTCTTCTGTGCCTTTGAAAATGTTCTTTAAAATAAACTGGTAAACACAGGAAAATGGGTCTCTGTTATATGCACAATATAGTAAACAAAAGCCTCCAATTTACATTCAATGAGCAAGCTGCACAGGTAACAATTAAGATATGCGGCCTTGTTGAAGACAACAGCCTCAACCTGAGAGACCCAGTAGTGCCAACAAGAATCAGAGTCAGAACAGTGTGGTTAAAATTGGAGAGCTAAGAAGAGCACGTATTAACACCCCAAAGCATGGGGTCTCTATTCTTAAAATCCAACAAACTGTTATTAGATGAAATCACAGTGATGGGTTTTCAAAAACATATATCTACAGAAATGTCTCAGGTAAGAGGTCTTCCATCCTTAGGAACTCTAAAATGGTTCTCAAAGTGGTCTGTAAACTCATGGAAGGTCCTGAAATCCAAAACTATAGTTCTATGTATTGCTCTGTTCACTATGACTTGGTTTCTGTGCTGCTGGTTCCACAGGTAACAGAGATAAGACTTCAAGAAGTCATATCACAGTCAAGCCAGAATCAAACTACTTTAGTATCTTAGCCTTCATCACTGCCAATAATATCTAGTTTCACTCCAGAATGTCCTCCTTGGAGCCACTGAACTCTAGCTTGGAGACATGGTCTATTCTAACAGGATGGTGTAGGGACTGCACCCAACAGCTACCTAATAGAAGAACAACTGAACTGTTATGCGCTAAGCTTGGACTTTTTATTGAAGAACCATTTTCACCAAGAAGAACAGAGAATACAAAAAATAGCTACCAAGTGTGCATATTTGGCAGACATTTCTCAAATACAAAAACAAGGACTCATCCTTACAATGAAAATGACTATTTGTAGTCAATGACGGACTTGGAGCATCCAACACAAAATTAGAGTATTTCATTTTATGAGCTTACCAGCTTCTCAATAAAGTCCTTACAACTTCAATGGGCTAAACAATTTATATAATTCAAGGAATCAATATTTTCCAAGTAAGTGGGCCAGAGTGAAAGCAGAGGTAAGGTGCTTGTCTTGCATACGGCCAGACCAGAATTGACCCGGGTTCAATCCCCGGCATTCCATATGATTCCCCCAACTCTGCCAGGAAGGATTTCTGAGTGCAGAGCCAGCAATAACCCAAGAGCCACCAGGTATGGCCCAAAAAACCATAAAAAAAAAATTTTCAAAATAATAAAATTACAAAATCTGGCAAGATAGCTACACCTAGCAATACTCAGGGGATCACATACAGCTATACTATCTTTCCAATCCTCTAAAATAGTCATTAGTAGTGCGAGAAAAAGAAATAGGAGACTGGAAAAAGTATGGCATATAAGGGCCAAAGTACAGGATTTAAGATAGAGCAATGTATGCAGGAGACACCTGTTCCAGTCCCTGGTCCAGTGCCACCAAGTGTGACCTGGTGGCCCCAGATATACAAACATCTTACCCAAAGGCTTCAAGGGACTTCAAGTTGCTCCTCTCTAGTAACCAAAGCAATTGGATTGTTGTCTAAGGTTTTATAAGCTAAGCCAATACAATTTAATGGAACTAACTCAATTAGTACCTTAGCAACCATTTGAGGTCTTTAAATGAGCACATGGGAAAATACAGATTCTTAGTAACAATATTAAAGAAAATGGCTAAATCAAAGTTTTAGGTTTAGGTTGATACTTAAACTCATTAATGAACTGACCTGTGAGAAAGGAAATCTAAAGAATAAATAGAAACAGCCAGTATCTAAGAAACAGCTGGAGAGCATGCTACTAGTTTACCAACAGTTCCATTCAAAACAGATCTCAGAACAGCAGGAGAAGTCACATTTCAGCAAACCTTCCTGCTTAAGACATTCGGAATGGCTCCAGAGAAGTCTCTCTGAAGATTAAAAACTGCTAGTGCACCTGTGATTTAACCAGTAAGGTCTATGCAAATAGACAAAATAGCAAAAACCTCCCAATACAATTGTACAGACTTATAAAAATATAATGTAATAGCTAAAACAACTTCAACCTGGCACTCAATATAATTGTCTAACACCTTATTTAGCTGAAAGAAAACTCATTTTAAAGCATTGCTGTCACTCCAAGAGCGATAAAACTCAGTGGTATAGATACCTGCTTTGCAAGTGTGAAGCCACATTTTGATCCCCAGAGCTACCTCATGTGCTGAAAGTGGCCCCCAAAGCTCTGCCGATTGTGGTTACCAGAGCTAATGCCTGTCATCTCCAGCACCAAGCAATTTCCAGGGGCACTACAACCAAGATGCTACTGACCCCAAGCAAGCACAAATTACTGATGAGAGCCTGGAGGCATCAGAATGACTGCAGACCCCAAAGCATCTTGGCCAAGACCTAATGGGGTGGGGGTAATGACCACAAATACCATAGCCAGATGCATGTAACTTCCTGCCCCTGCCAAACTCCCATTACTGCAACCAAAGAGCAAAGAGGTGGAGGGAGAAAATAATTTAAACATTTTTAAAGCTAACTTAGAAGGGGGTGGCTTAAAAATTGTAATTTGAAAGTACTGAAATACCAACACTGAAAATAAACATCAAAAGGTTAAGAAGAGAGAAATGTTAGCCAAGTAATAACAATTCTGGGGCCAGCGTGGTGACGCTAGAGGTAAGGTGTCTGCCTTGCCAGCGCTAGCCTAGGACAGACCGTGGTTCGATCCTCCAGCGTCCCATATGGTCCCCCAAGTCAGGAGCGACTTCTGAGCGCTTAGCCAGGAGTAACCCCTGAGCATCACCAGGTGTGGCACAAAAACCAAATACATACATACATACATACATACATACATACATACATACATACATACATAAATACAATTCTATTTAGTAAAATTTCTGTTCTTCCAACCTATTGTTATCATGTTAGTATTAAGGTATGTGAATAAATAAGACTGTGGAAGACTTCATTTCTCATAAATGAAATGTCATGGTCTATTTTTTCTGTATAACTTTTATCATGTAAGATTAGAGAAATGCTATTTTTTAATTGCTTCATACATACATTATTCTAAGTAGAATTCATTCATTAAACCAGGAATTCTGAAACACCTACCATGCAATGGCCATTGCTGTTCTAGTAGTAGAATAGCAAGTGAAAATTCAGTGGGGAAAATTGCATAAAATAAAAATATTCATTATTTTTAGATTACCTAAATTTCATAAAACTCAAAGTAGAAAGTTACAGTGACAAAAAACATTCGAGGCTTGTAAACTTATGTACATTTCACTAGTTATTTACATTAAACTTACCAAAGCAAACTGATTGACCTGAATAAAAAGTTTTTCCACCTCCTTTTTGGTTACTTCAGATCCAAAGCCCTTATATGCATTGTAGGCTTCAAGGTAAGAATGTAGCCACTGGATCTGTAGTTCTCTATTTGGATAGAGACTATAGTCTACATCACTCACACCTAAGGATGAGAAAAGGACACTGAGGATTTACAACACATTTTCTCTGACTACAACCCTTATCAAATTATTTCCATGAAAAAATGTCTCCATTATTGCCTAAAATACTATATTAAACAAGCAGTTAAAATAATTAACACCTTACAAATTTTCTGCACTGTGAGATAACCATGATCAAGTGAAGTTTGAACAGTATGCTACGAGAAAGTTCCAAATCTGGGTGGAGTGATAGATACAGTGGGTAAGGTGCTTACCTTGCACAAAACCTACCCAGTTTCAATCCCCAGCATCCCATATGGCCCCCAGAGGCTGCCAAAAGTGACACCTCTGAGCACAGAATCAAGAGTGGAACCCTTGAGCACACTCAGGTATGGCCCAAAAATAAAAGTCCCAAATCTTCAGATATTCTTATAGAAATTAAAATGCGAACAATTTCCTAAACCTTTGCTAACAATTACTCAATTGATAAAAATATAATCCATACTAAAACTTATAAAATATAATCCATAATATTCACCTCATATTATTTCACAATATTTACCCTAACTACACATTCTAACACTGCTATTATCTACTTATTCTCCACTCATTGCTTTAAAGTAGTTGCCCAATTAACTTGGTATAGTGATGCATTTGAAAAACTATCAACTCAGAAGATGAAGTTTGTAATATTTTGCCTAGTACTCAAAGTTCATCCTAAATTGGTCAAACCTACTTTATTAATCTGGCAACCCTAGACTCATACATGAATTCTATATATTGAAAACTAGAAGTATT
>PVKC010037128.1:0-13057 GCA_004027635.1 Crocidura indochinensis
CATCAGGAATGGCCCTGGGGGCTCTTGGGTATCAGAGTGGCTGTCTTCCCAAACAACCGCTCCGCTTCATCATAAACACAGTGAGTTATGAGGCGGTGTTCTGCACTCACTCCAGCAGTCATGCCAGGGAAGCTGCTGGCCTGGGCTGGGGCTGGACTGGTAGAGGGTGGGGGGGATGTTGAAGCCCAGAGCTTGGCTGGGGGTCCTACACACATGCATGGTGCCTGCTCTGGGTTGTGGGTCCAGTCCCCCTATTTAATACCTTGGGGTGCTGAAATAGCCTCCTAATCAGTCTCTTCCTCCAAGTTTTCTCCCTTCCTCCATCCCTCCATCTAAGAAGTATTTATTACGTGCCTTCTGTTTGTCAGGTCTTAGAATAAACTATCTGTAAAGCATATGTGTACTTTATCTTACTTACATTTTATTTATATTTTTGGAGTTTCCAAGTGATAAGGTGCTGCTTGGGCTTTGCAGTGCTAAAACCTCCCAAGCTGCCCTGGCAGGGTTTAGGGGCCTCTGGCGCTCCATCCAGCGGTGCTCAGGGTGACCTTGCTGTGCCAGGAATCAAACCAGGGTCAGCTACATGCTAGGTGTCCTCCTTAACCCCTTCACTATCTTTCTTGCCTCTATTTAAAAACCTCTTTACTGCTTCTCTACAGCTTTTAGGATCAAGACCAAGTTTCTGATTGGGGTGTTGAACACCTCTCAAAAGCAGACTGTGTGCTCTGTGCAGTCTTTTTGAGGGTCTCTCTTTTCTGCCTCTGCCCTAATGCTACCCAAATAAAACTGTCCTAGACTTTGTAGACCCCTTTTCCTATGGATGGTCCTTGGTGAAGGTAGACAGAAAAAGCTCTCCCATGTTTGGCCAATAGTAGAAGTGACTGCCATAGAATTTTAAGCAAGGAAGGCACATAAAGGTTAAACAGTCTATCCAAATTCACACAGCTAGAAAGTGGAGGCAGGCTTCAAGCCTGGCCATTGGCTTCACTCCAACCTGTGCCCTGACTGGTGCCTCAGCTTGGCATGCTTTGTTGCTGGCTAGAAGATCTCCCCATCACTTCTCTGTGTAATAACCTTTTATATAACCTGCAGGACTCTGTTCAACACCTGTGCTTCTCCTGATCCCAGGAACAGGACTGCTCAGTCTTTGGAGACAAGACAGCTCTGGAGTCATGTTTTGGCTGACCTGCTGACCTCCACATTGGAAGACCTGCCTTGCTGTCTTTGCATGGTGGTACCTCTCTCTAGCACAGAACTGACACTGATTGCCCAGGAGCAGTATCTGAGACAGGCTTGAGTCTTGGTACCGGGCGCTCACTTCACTGCTCTCAGTCTAGAAGTCCTAGTCTGGACATTCTGCCACCTCCTTCAGTGGGCTCTGGAGGCCGCCTGACTGGGATTGCAGCAGCCACCCCAGCAGCCCCTTCCTGAGGCCACAGCAGAACCTTGCAATCCTTTAGTGTAAAGCAGAGCAGGGAGGTAACAGGGATGGTGGTCCCAGGAGCACCCAGATGCCTGACACTCTGGACTCACAGGAAAGGTTCCATGTAGTGACCTGAGAGCTTAGGTGGCTCTCCAGTTAGCCATTCATAGGGTTTCTGGCAAAGCATTTTACCTCTCCGAGCCTGAGGGTGTCCTCAATGGGGGTAGCAGAGACCATAATGGCATGTTCAGGGAACAGAGAACAGTCACACTACCACTCCATTCCCACCTCCCTGCCCCATTCCTACCTGCTCCCTCACCCCCAAGCCCCCTGCACTCCAGGACTGTTGTCAGAGCTGGAACTGCCCTAGACTTCACAGACCCCTTTTCCACCTTCCCCTCTGAGGAGTGAGCTGTATTAGAGCAAATCCTCCAAGTCCTATTGGTGATGTAGCTCTCTAGATATCCTCAACATCCTGGCTCATCCAAGGCCAGAGTCCTGGAGACCCATCATCTCAACATCATGAAAATGGGGTCCAAGAAAGGAACAAAGGGATGGGGCTATGTATGCCTCTGTGTGTGTGTGTGTGTGTGTGTGTGTGTGTGTGTGTCTAAGGTAAACTCCAGTGCTCCAGTGACTCATTTTGGAGTAGTGAGGGGTGGGGGTAAAGACAGAGAGTTTGGAGTTTCACACTGTTCTCCCACCCCCTGGAAAGGGCCAGCTGCTCACTTTCCTTCCTCCCCACTTTCTTTCCTTTAAACAATTAAAAATATTTTATTTATAGGTTTTTGGGTCACATTGAACTATGCTTCAGGGTTACTTCTGGCTCTGCACTCCAGGGATCACTCCAGGTGGTGTTTGGGGGAACCATATGGTATGCTGAAAATTGAGCCCCAGTGGACTGTGCAAAGCAAGTGCCTTACCCACTGTGCTATGGCCAACTAATAGTTATATTTTTGTTTTGTTTTGGGATCATACCCAGTGCTGCTCATGGATTACTTCTGGTTCTGTACTCAGGAACTACTCCTAGTGAGATTCAGAGGATCAATAGGTATGTGGGGGTTAAACCTGGGTCAGCAGCATGCAAGGCAAGTGCCTAACTGTTGTACTATCACTCTAGCACCCCACCTCCTTTTTGTTAGTCCAGAGAAGGCTGAGTTCTCCCAATGGTATGGGGGTACATCATCTTTACTTGTCTGCCCTACTCATTCCCCTGCAGAGCCCAGAGGCCAGGACTCAAGAAAATACCAAGAAAATACCTACTAGGAATACCTAGTACTAGTACCTAATACCATTATGAACCAGAAATCAAGTGCTCTCCAGACCCCAAGAAAGTGTTCAAAAGACCCCATTTCTCCTCCATTGTGAAAAAGATCTTGATGTGGCTGGGACTGAATCACTTTTCCTTTATTCCAATTTCTGAACCCACAATGGCATCCTACCCTGCTAGATCCCCAAGAGCAAAGAAACCTTAACCCTAGAATCTGCCCTCAGGATTGTCTGGAAACCCAAGAAACTGCCTATGAGGGCCTCATCACATGACTGGGCACCTATTGTACGAAGGTTTGGTACCTCTCTGCCCAGCTCTGCACTGACGCTCCAGCATGGAGGTCCAACCCACCATAAAGTGTAGTACGAGGATCCAGGGACATTCCCAGCACCTTACAGGCTTCTCTGAGCACCACCAGGAATGACTCCTGAGCACAGAGCCAGGATTAAGACCTGAGCACAGTCACAAAAATTAAAATAAAAGGTAGTTAGGGACTGGGGGTGGGGAGCAGGGTCGAGACTCTGGCTAAGAGTTGGGCCAGAAATGGCAGATTTATCAAAATCATACAATTTTTTGCTGCATGGACAGAATGAGAGGATATGCTGAGTGAAGTCAATCAGAAGGAAAGGGACAGAACAGAATGATGTCTCATATGTGGGACTTAAAGATATACTCCAGGGCTAACATAATGGAGGACCTAACCCACAGAATCTTGATCAATTAAACAAAATGTTCTGGGGGGTCACACCCAGCAGTGATCAGGGGTTACTCCTGGCTCTATACTCAGAAATTGCTCCTGGCAGGCTCGGGGATCATATGGGATGCCAGGATTCGAACCACTGTCCTTCTGCATGCAAGGCAAGCACCCTACCTCCATGCTATCTCTCAGGTCCCCAATTAAACAAGCTTTTAAAAAATTGGCAGATTCCTCTAAAGACCTGGTGGCTCCCCCTCCCACTTGAACAGCCATGGGATGAGGGGTGGTGGGAGTCATTAGCTCATTACATCCCCCAGGCTGGGGAGGGAACAGCACAGCCAGGGGGGCCAGGGCCTGTGACTGACAGCCGCACAGGCCCAGCGTGGACTGTGAAGATAACTGCTCCTGACAGATGAAGACGCAGCTCAGGCAACAGCTACATCCTATTTGGCTTTTAATTTGGAGGCTTCGAGAGTGAATTCTGAAGCTCCTGCTCTCTTCCACAGCGCAAAGTGGATCTGACTTTCAGGAAATGACCCGGAGTGAAACACATTACTTATCAGCATGTCTCTGCGCCTGGCCTCTCCCGAGATCAGGCCTGCAAGGGCACCCCCCCCCCCACCCCACGTATACCTGTCCTGATGAGGTGCACAGAGTCAGTCTGGCCCAGGTCCCTGGCAACCTCAGGAGGAGGTGGGGGTGGGCATTCTATGACCATTTTGGAATTGGGAAACTGCCACCAATAATTTCTTTGGGAGCAGGATTCTGCACAGGACAGCTCCTGGCTCAATCCAGTCTGCCTGCAAGGGAAGAAGGATGTTTTAAAGGAGATGGGACAGGAGTAGAAAGCAGAACCCTGCTGCATCTGAACATCACATGAAATTCCAATCTAGAAGTGAAGTGTTCTGGATACATGGCTGTGGGCTCATGTGAATGATACGACCATGTGGAGGCACCATTGTAGAAAAGCAGAGAGAAGAGACTGAAAATGGTTTGCCCAAAATCAAAACTATTTGCTCTTGGCCCTTTACCAAAAAAGTAGTCCATTCTGTTCTGAAGGCTTATGCCCTCCGTTGAAAGTACTTAGGAATAAGTTGGGGCTGGGATTGGGGTAAAATCAAGTGCAAGAATTTGAATTGCACCCTGAGTCCCAGCCACTGAATGCTGCTTCCCCCAGGGGTGATCTTCGTGGCCCCGAACACAGCTGGGACTGATGAGTATCACCACAGCTCAGCCCCAGGTCTGAGCATTGAACTACAATCTCCAACTGACAGAGTAGCCATGGAGTGGTTTAGGGGACTGAATTTTTGGGATCCCCTACAGACAAGTAGAGATGGGGAACAGAAGTTCCCCCACTCCACACTGCTAGGCCAGATGAGAGAAGGGAGCTGACTCTCCCCATACCCCCAGTATCTCAGAAGGGAAAGGGGATCATTCAGCTCATGATCCACATTCAACTCTAATCAGCCACCCACCATAGGATGAAGATACTGACAGCTGCTGTGTGCGAGGTTAAGCCCAGGGAACAATGAGGATTGTCCCTTGTCCCCTGCACCCAGGGTGTCCTCAGCATGGGGCTGAAGGTCTAGACAGAAAGGAAAACAACACACCAGGTGGTAGGTGAGACCAATGGGGCATCTGGGGAGATGGTGGGGCCTGAGGAAATCTTCCCTGTAAGTGAAGCTTAACCTTGGGGCTTGAGACTTCCTCTGGACTTGGCTAGTTCAGTGGATCCTTAAGACTCTGGTTCTGTCTCTCTGCAGAGGGTCCTGGATGGGGAGAGTGTTTTGGTCCCCCCACTCCTGACCTAATGTGCATCTAACCTTAAGCCCTCTAAAAGCTGTGTAGGGATCATCGGTAGCAGAAGGAAACCCTGACAGGGAGGGTTTGTTTCACAGATGGGAGCTGACTGGCTTCCGCTCCCAACCTTACACCGCCCCTCCCACCTGAGGTCTCAGAGGGTCCTTCTGCTGCTGTCCCAGAGGAAGTCCCCCCCCCAACCCGATAACCCCCTTATCGCTACCGCAAAAGTGCTGATCCCATCAGACTCATTCACAAACGGAGCCAATTCCCCGGGCTCAGGAAAAAGAATGTCTCTCGGTGTTAAGATAAGGGAGGAAATGATAATCTGCACATTATTAGGTCAACCCCCAGCTCTACCCACCAGACCTGGGGCCTCAAACATTCTAGCGTGTCAAGGGGTCTCCTGGTGGTGTGTCCGGGTGGGACAAAGTCAAGTCTCTATGCCTCACCCTGACCCTCAAGATTCCCTTGGGAAAGAGGCTAGAAGGAGCAAGGCTGTGTGTTGGGGGGAAGGGGCTGAGAGCTTCTGCCCCCTCCCTCTTGTCCTCCTGGGGTGCCCTATCTCTGATGGCTCAGGTAATGGCGGGCTCTCGGCAGAGGCAGGGAATAGAGTTAGCACCCACGCTCGGGGAGCCTGACAGCCCCTTTAACAAGGTGTCCAACATCCCATTTCCTCTGCACTTCCTCTCGCCTTAATCCTTTTATGCGAAACTCACTCAGGAGCAAGCCCTGTGAAATTGAGGCCTCTCTACACACATGGCCTGGCCCGCTCCCTGCCGCTCCCAGAACACCGCCTCCTCCCCGCCCTGGCACCTGGGAAATGTGGGCCTGGGTTTGCAGAGGGGACCTGGGGGCTCCAGAGGAGCATCTCCCCAAATCTGGAGTGGGGTTCTATATCAAGCACCTCTGAGATGGTTCTAAGTTACTAAGTTCTGGGACATAGCCCAGGCCTTACACTCAGGTTTTGAAACACAGATGCACAGAAACACACATGGGCACACATACATGGGTGCACATACAAAAACATGCATGCATACACAAACACACACTCACACACACTTGCTCTTAGGTCCCTGCTCCTTCTGACTTGGGGGCAGTCAGGTCAGGAGGCCCAATTGGAAAAAGAAAGTTTCCCCAACTGTAACCCTTTCAAGAAAAACAAACCCCAAGAATATTTAGCATTGGCACCCAGGGCTGAGAAAGGAGACCATGGAGAGAAGAGACGGTTGCTATCTTGGACGAAGAGGTGGGGGCTAGAAAATGAGAACAGCCTACGATAGGCCTATCGAAAGAGGAGTAAAGTCATCTTTCAGCGTTAAAGTCTGTCTGATTCCACCCATTGGCCATGTGCATTTTCCTGAGAAAGATGGGGCATATGCTGCAAGCCTCAGTCAAGCAACCTTGTCCAGTGACTTCAGTTCATCCTTCTCTGGACAAGGAACCTGTGCTTGATCAAACTTCCTGCAGGTTCCAGGACCTTCTCCAAGGCCCATTTGTGCCAAATTCAATTTTAGCAAGAACCCTGCTGTCTGCTTAGCAAGCAGTTCCCACCTGGATGCCTGATGGAACACCCTCAATATCTAATCAGATCCCCCTCCTCCATCCACACCCCACCCCACCCCCATGTCAGTTCACCCTGGTCTGTCTTCAGAAGAATCCTATTAGGTCTGAATCCGGTTTAGGTCAGCTTAGCCAGAATCCCCCCTTATCCCTGATGTTTCCTCTTAGTAATTTTCCAGCCACTGACCCCCACCTGCTCTTTGGCTCTAAATTCCTACTTGTCGATACTGTATTTGGAGTTGAGTCCCCAAATCCCTGCCAAATCCCACTGCAGTGCTCCCCCTGCTTACTCTGAGGGGCCTGAATAAGGCCTGCGAGCCACCTTTACCCAGTGCCAGAAATATTTTTAACACTTCGAACCCCGCTCCTGTATCCTCCCTGAGGCTTGGGGGTAGGCAGGTACTTTGAGCCACTGTGTCACCCCCACCCACTCCTAAATGTCTTAATGTGGGCCCGGGAGATAGCATGGAGGCAGGGCGTTTGCCTTTCATGCAAAAGGTCATCGGTTCGAATCCCGGTGCCCCATATGGTCCCCCGTGCCTGCCAGGAGCAATTTCTGAGCATGGAGCCAGTAGTAACCCCTGAGCACTGCCGGGTGTGACCCAAAAACCAAAAAAAAAAAAAAATCTTAATGTGCCCACATACCACCTTGTGGTATTGTGAGGCTCAGACCCTCTGCTCCCCGGGCAAGGCTCAAATGTGTGTTAGGCAGCACAGGATGTGGCACTCTGGGCCCTCCATAGCTCTCACTTGAGGCACTTGAGGGAGTCCAAAGAGATAGTATGACAGGCAGTAGGAAGGGCATTGCTTTGCACATGGCCGACCCAGTTCGATTCCCTGAGCCCACCAAGGAGGATCCCTAAGGACATAGTCAGGAGTCAGCCCTGAGCATTGCTGGGTGTAGCCTCAACCACATAATTTTTATAAAAATGGTTCCTGGAGGGGCTGGGCGGTGGTGCTGGAGCTAAGGTGCCTGCGCTAACCTAGGACGGACTGTGGTTCGATCCCCCGGTTCCCCATATGGTCCCCCGTGCCTGCCAGGAGCGACTTCTGAGCGAATAGCCAGGAGTAACCCCTGAGCGTCACCGGGTGTGGCCCAAAAACCAAAGAAAAAAAAAAAATGGTTCCTGGAACCCTGAGGCAGCCCTCCCCATTCAGGAGGCCACACCTGCCTGCCCACCTCTGTCTGTCTTCTTTTGGGAAGGTAGTTTAGTGGTGCTCAGAGGCTACTCCTAGTGCTGTACTCTGAGATCACTGCTGACGGTGCTCAGGGCCCATACAGTGCCAAAGATCAAACCCTGGGCTCCTGTACACAAAGCCCACTCCAGTCCTTAGAGTTGGCTCCCTGGATGTTAGTCCCTCAGTTTTACATGCAGAGAAGAGGAAAATTGGCCAGAGGGAATCCAGCTTTGACCCAAGAAGAATTATATAGTCAGATGCTGAAGATGCTGCTGCAGTTCCAGTTTGGACCTTGTCCCCTGGCCCTTCGAGAGGATCTGGCCTGTCATGCCACATTTATGGGAAGAGAGAGAAAGAGAGAGAGAGAGAGAGAGAGAGAGAGAGAGAGAGAGAGAGAGAGAGAGAGAGAGAGAGAGAGATGGAGCGATCTCTAAGGAATCCTGATGTTTAAAGCTGACTGATAAAAAGCTTGTTCCAAAGACAAATTCTTTCAAACCAACAGCTCCAATGAGACTTTCCGTCATTCTCCCTATCACCACCCGCCCAGCTCTCCAGGAAGATGCTGAAAGAACATCTTCATTTCCTTCTCTGCTGCCTGCCGTTCCTCCCCAGCCCTCCCCTCCTCTCCCACACCTGCCAGTACCCAATCTCCTGGAATCTTCTTGGAAGGCTCTCCCTGTCTCCTCATGCACCACCTCCCCATTTTCCACTCCCACCCCCTAATCTCAATTCTTCTAGCTGCTTCTCTTCTGCCCTTCATCTCTCTGGCTTACTCTGTTATTCCATCTGACTCTTCACTTCCCTCCTTTCTCTTCTGAGCTTCAGAAGCCATTCTTTAGGCTGGGGAGATCATCATGGCCTGGAGGACCCCCACTCTTCTCATCTCTGTATTAACTGCTCCAAGGGTCTCATTCCTGCTTCTAAATCCAGGTTTTTAGGGCAGGGTACTTTTCTTCTGTCTCTCCTTTCCCAGTTCCAATGCAGCTGGCCCTTTCCTGGTCCTACAAGTCTGCCTCTCCTTGCCCTGTGAACTAAACTGGGGAAACTTCTCTCAGTTGATTTTTATCCCACCTGGCTTTCTGAAAGAATTGGGTGGGGGCACAGATAGGTGATTAGTGCATTGCCTTACATGTGGCTGACCCAGGTTCAAGCCCCATATGGTCCCCTGAGTACTGCCATTAGTGATCACTGAGGACAGAACCAGGAATACATTCTGAGTACAGCTGGGTATGGTCTAATGTAAAATCACCCCACGTGCTATATCTCCCTCTCTAGGTGAATGCAGAGTCAGTGCATGAAATAATCCAGACCAGGCTGAGGGTGAAACGAGTGTAGACTGGCAATCTGCTATCTTGTATGAAGAGCGAACTACCTGCCATAACTATGGTTGTTTTTATTTATTTTTTATTTTTATTTATTTATTTATTTTTTTTTTTTGGTTTTTGGGCCACACCCGGTGACGCTCAGGGGCTACTCCTGGCTATTCGCTCAGAAGTCGCTCCTGGCAGGCACGGGGGACCATATGGGGAACCGGGGGATCGAACCAAGGTCCTTCCTAGGTTAGTGCAGGCACCTTATCTCCAGCGCCACTGCCCGGCCACCTATTGTTTTTATTTTTGTTTTAGTACAGAGACCACCCCTGAGTGGTCAGATAGCTCAGGCTATCCTGAGCCAGTCCTGCCCAGTCTTACATTTAAGACAATCTCTGTTTTGGGATAAAACCAGGTTGTAAACAAACAGATGCAAAGGAACCAGGGATGATCTTTGTTTGGGGGTAAAATAAGGTATAATAGACCCCTTATTCCCCAAAAACATTTTTTGAAAGAATTTCATCTCTTTTTGTTCCCACTTGGGGTCTCTCTGCTCTCAAAAATCTTCTCTTTCATGTTCTTTTTCTGGAGTAAATCCCACTTATTCTTCAACGGGCCACCGCCTCTGGAATACCCTCCTAATTGGCCCTAGGTACTCATATTGCATAGTAGCCACATGCTTAGGGGTCCCTCCCTTGATTGCATCAGCATTGTCAGGGTTTTTTGTTTGTTTGTTTGTTTGTTTTTGAGTCACACCAGGTTGTTATTAGTGGTTATTCTTGACTCTGCACTTAGAAATCACTCTTGGCAAACTCAGGGCAAGGTAGGAGATGCTGGGAATCAAACCCAGGTTAACTGTATGCAAGACAAATGCCCTCCCGCTGTGCTATTGCTCCAGCTCCATCAACACTGTCATTTTATTTGGCCAACATCTTTTGAGTTCCAAATATGTTCCACAAGTAAGGCACCTTCTGGCCCAGTGTGAAGATCCAGGTAGGAGGGTTGGGACGGCTCCTGAGAAGAGGGCAAGAGAGTCATCATGAGAGAAAGCAGTAGGAAATTCTGGACTGAGGGCACTAGAAGTAAGATTGAGCAGGATTGGTACAGAGGCCTGAAGCGTGATCACCTTTGGTGAAACACAGGTAGGTAGAAAGAAGGCCTGACTGCTGCAGTCTCTTTCCCCAGGGGCCTGTGCTGTATGTTTAGCTCCCAGGAGAAGCCACGAAAGTTCTGTGACAGTGAATGAAAGCAACCAAGCCAGTACACAGTGATCAATCGGGGAAAGAATACATATTGATTGAGTCAGGTGGGGACTGAATGGAAGCCAAGATTGACAAAGATAATAATGACTAAAATTGCTCCTCACTGTATGCTGGGGGCTGGGTCCTTATCCTCTCATTCTCAGGCCACCCTATGTGGGATGAGGAGAATACACATTTCCCATAGGTGATCAAGGCTCAGAGAGGTGAAGTGTGTTTTCCAAAGTCACACTGTACTTTATGTTTCAATACTGGCATCACTGAAAGACAAAGAAAGGATTACCCTGGCCGACCTGGCAGCCCACCATCTTGCAGAAACCCTGGTGTCCCAGGCCTCCTCATCTGCCACCTTTCCTCGCTGGAGTCAGCTTTCCTGAAAAAAAAAAACTGTTTCCCCCTCCCTCCACTCTCATTCCTCTGCCCCCCCATCCCTTCTTCCCTGGCCCATCCCCAAAGAGAGAAAAATGGAGAGAAAATGGATCTTTAAAGATACACATATCCATCACCATTATTTACATTCTAATGTGTGTCTGTGGCTCCGATTCAGTAAATCAGGTGGACACCGCTCTCGAAAGCCAGAAAGAGCGTGGCTCCCCCAAATTAGAATAGAAAATGCTCTTTTAAAATGCACCTTTAATATGTAAAAGCTGGCCCATCTGGGCTCTAAATAAACCAAACTTGAACTGGATGCCAAATCAAGTAGATGAAGGACAGGTGCACAGAGGGTCCTAGGCTGGGGAATGAGGTCTAAACAGCTATTTATATTAATGCAAAGAAAGTTCAACATTCTTCCCTTGATATATGCTGTGGTGGGAGGGGGTTTTTGTCCCACCAGCAAGAATAAAACGTATGGCTCACGATGGGCAGGGTCACATGTGCGAGATAAAAAGCTCGGAGTATAATATATATCTCCACAGCGTACTCTCAACAGGCTTTGCCTTAGATCTGTGATGACAAGGAAACACTTCCTCAAGGTTACACTGCTTCAGTCTCCCAGCCACAGCTGCCCATCCTGAGGGGATGTGGCCTGGAAATGGGCACCACAGTGACTCAGGCTGGACTCCTGGGATGTCCTGTCCACTATGGCATTATTTGTATGCATAGCCCTGCATGAAGTTGAATGTCTCAAGCTGCTACCTGAGCTGCTCAGGGAGAACCTGAGTATGGTTTTCCTCCCAGCAGACACAAGGACAATCTACAGGTACTCTGCAGATAAGGTATCATAGTCTCAGGCTCTTTATAAAGCTGGTACAGGTAACTGCAGAGGAGGGTTGTGTTAGTGCTTGCATAGGCGCATAGCATACCTGTTACCCAAGTGCCCTGCCTATTTCTTTGTGTTGAAGTCAAAATTCTTGGATTTGTCAGTTTGTTTCATTCAGGCCAGTTGTTTTCATTCAGAAGAATATTATTGAGAACTGTTGGGGAGGTGGTAGGATGTGGAGGTTCCCTAAGGGAGAAGGGAGCAGTTAACATGATGATAAGAACAGAACTGTGTTTTAGAGACACACTAGTTATGGTGTGTGTCAGGGTGTTGGGAAGCACTCAATTTTCATCATCAGAAAATGTGCTTGGCAAGATGTTGGAGGGAGAGGAGAGACCAAGTAATGGCTGGGATGTTAGTCACCCCTCTAGAGAGAGTTGTCTGCAGGGAGGACAGAGCAAACAAGCAGGAGACTAAACATGAGTACTTGTAAGTCTAAAATAGAAGTAGGTGAGAAGAGCCATGAGTTGTCGGATCAAGGGTACAGATCAATGCTAGGAAGACAAGGACAGCATTGTACAGTTTCCATCTGCCCTTCTGTCCTAACAGTACCTCCATCATACCCCATTTCTGGAGATCATAAGGCTTCTGGGAAAGCTTAGACACCCTCGAGTTTGGAAC
This sequence comes from Crocidura indochinensis, assembly GCA_004027635.1. Classification (NCBI taxonomy): domain Eukaryota; kingdom Metazoa; phylum Chordata; class Mammalia; order Eulipotyphla; family Soricidae; genus Crocidura; species Crocidura indochinensis. The sequence continues at coordinate 12,384 of PVKC010037128.1, forward strand.
GAGCATCACCAAAAAATAATTGAGGCCCAAACTGAAAGTGAGAATGAGAAAAACAGAGTCTGGTAGCCATATTGTTCATGGCCACCATGATGGTGTTTACAAGATCCAGTCCTCATTCTCATGGTCTTCTAGAGATTATGACCAGGGAAGCTTTTAGAATGGAAAGTACTTGACCCAGAACTTGAAAAATCAGTATCTTCTTCTCAGGATGTGTGTCTGGAACAACATTTTAGGGGGCAGGAATAGCACATGTGAAGCTGATTACAGAACATGGTGTGATGAGGCAAGAAACTCCCTATTTCTGGGGCCTGGGATAGATGCTGTAAGAGGTTGGCAACAGCAGGAAATGTGGTTGGCAGGTAAAGTAGGGCTAGGCTCATAGACATCCTCATAGACCAGAATAAATTAAACAAAAGTCCTAGGAGACTTACACAGTGAAGAAGTGTTTCCCCTGATTCAGGTAAAGGCCACTAACCCTGATGACTCAATTACCAGCCTGGCTGGGTAGAAACAGGACCAACAGAAGTTCTTCCTTGGTGAATTATTAATGATAGATTGGGTTATGCCATAGTGGTAACAAACACCTTCCAGAGATTCCATGAAAAATGATCATTTTGTTTCTGTAAACTTTGTGGTGAGTTTAAGCAGCTCTCCAGGATAGCTGCCACCCTGTG
>PVKC010037129.1:0-13059 GCA_004027635.1 Crocidura indochinensis
CTTTCCTTGTGAGAATAGTTATGTCCAATCAAGATCTCTCTCCAGGGTGTCTTCAGTATGTGTATCCAACATCTCTTAACCTGAAAGCAGGTTAATGGAGGACTGAGAGGGCAAGTAAGAAGGAAATATGGAAATACAGGTGCAGGGTTCAAAGGCAAGGGCTCCTCAACACAGTCTCCCTCTTCCTCTCTATGAACCTGGGAATAGCTAGTGTAGATGCAGTTAAGTGACTCTAGCCAGCTAGGAATTATCTGGGAATTAGGGGTTCCCCACCTAGATACTCATTCTGCAATTCTGAAAATAAGTTAGGAGTTTAACTGGCTAGACAATCAAGGTTGGGTCCAATAGCTAGAGTGTCCACAGTGAAAAATTCAGAGAGAGAAGGCATGCTATATTAGGTCCCAGGTTTTTGCAGGGGTATTGTGGGGGAAGCACAGGGAAGGGCTGTCAACAAGTGATTTGGACCATTAAGAGCCATACAGCTTGGTGAAGACCACAAGAATGCAAGACCCAGAGGTGTCCTGTGCAGGACTGAGTCATGCTCCATGAGTCCTCAGGTTGTTGATACATAAGGAAAGGGGCTGGGATTCCTGGTAAAGGGATGTTTCTTACAGGATCAAGGGAGCATCTGAACCCAACCTCTTAAAAAATGTAATTTGAATGAATGCTGGAGCCAGACAAGGAGAATGAGTCATGTCTGTTCCAGAGGCCACAGGTTAATGAAGTGCAGTAAGTTTCCCCAACATCCACATAGGCTTCTTGGAAGGTGACTCTTTAGGAGAAATGACTCAAATAAAACCAACTTGACCAATGGATCCTGGAGACCTACAAAGCATTATGTTTCCAGCAAGTTTCCAGTTACAAAAGTCACCTAACTTGTACCTGAATATTATATATATACATATATTTATATATGTAATATATAATAATATATATTATATAATATATATTATATATAATATATATTATATATAATACATATATTATATAATATATATTATATATAATAATATATATACATATATTTCTCACATTTAATAGTTCATCCTTCTATCTACCCATTTATCCATCTTTTCCTATACTTCTTCATCTATCTACCCATTATTCATACATCAATATATTCATTTATTAATTCATCCATCCATCTACCCACCCATTCACTCATCCATTCATCCAATCATAATTGATTAATCTATCAATATGCCCCTCCATTCAGTCATTCTTTCCTCCTTCCTTCATTTATCTATTGATTCATTCTTTGACCTGCTGCTGCCAGTTCAAGGTCACAGAAACTAGAGCCCTCCCCTGCAGTTCAGTACACCAGGTGGAACCTGTTTTAGACAGTTCATCTATCCTTCCTCCCCAGGGCACCCCACACTTAGTCAGACAAGACCATTAGGCATGCAATGACCTCACCTGCACACTTTGGAATGTGGGATATTTCTGGAGAAAACCCAGGGGAAAATGGGGAGAGCAGGCCAACACCACATACTTACTCTGGCTAAAATACCCCTTTTGTTCTCATCACCCTCATAACAGAAAATGTTGACTGAAGTGACATCATTGAGAGGTGTGCCTTATAATCACATGCTTTTAACTCCTTAATCTTTTCTAATGCAAAGAAGTTCTAGGAATGTTCCATAGAATATACTAGTTCCTGTAAGGTTGGGGTAAGTGTAGATGAACCAGGGGCCGATGGAGAAAGGTGGAAGGGGGGACTTCAATGTTTAGAGAGCAGGCAGCTAAGGTGAGCTAGAGAGGACCCTCATGGTCACTGCCACACACAATCTCACAGACAGGCAATGTCATGCCCAGGAAGCCCTGTCTATTGCCCATTGTAGGTAATTTCTCTCTGCTTGTTCTTCTCTCTCCACGAGTGAGACATGTTTCCATGCTTATCCTATCACAGGTTACACAGGCCTTGCTTCACTGCTTTCTTTTCAGCTCTCAGGTGAAAACACAAAACCTCCTTATGTCCCATTCAGCCATGACCACTTCACTCTGGAGCTTTGCCTTGCTGATTGATCTCCTTGTCCCCAAGTCTACAATCACCTTAATAACCATTCTGAAGAGCTAACTGGTATCCTTGCTGTAAAGAGTGAAATGGGCGCCCAGAGTTGGTGATCAGGGATGACTGAGCTAGTGCCCCTAAATCCAGTGTGAGGGCCCAATTTATGCATCCTGATCCTGAAACACTTATCAAACTGACAACATCCAGCTCCAGAATCCTCTGGACCCCCCTTAGAGTCCACAGAAGCACGTGAGATTTCTCATGCATACAGAAACTAGATGGTCCCCATTTTCTCCTGGGCTGGCAGATCCTTTGTTCAGCCTCTCTCAGACTGCGCTCTGGGGCAATTAGAGTAGATGTCCCCAAGACATTGGAGTCCCCTCAAACTCAGCAGATGCTGCTGAAGTCAGCCCCATGTGTCTCTAGGACTGGAGGGAGGGGGGTGTCTCGTGTCCCTGTGACTGATAAAGGGACCTTTCCCTGCACTGAGGGGGTTGAGGCTTTTCTCTATCACCTAGTCATCTCCTTTAGAGTCACAGATCAGAAGGCCAACCTTGACTTTGATTGTGTCCACAAGCATTTTCTAGTGCAATGTGTCCATCATGAGAGTGATAATCCCAACACTTGTACAAATGAAATCGTCCACCCAAGGGAAGATTGCTACCACCTGCTTGATCTCGCTGGTTTCCTGAAAACCAGTGAAAGTATATTTGCTATGAGGTTGGGCCCAAATCTTCCAGAAGATTTCATACAATCTGGGAAAGATGAGACCCTACTTGATGGATAGAGTTGATGCCTCTGACTGAACATGGAGTGAATCCCTGTTGTGTATGTAAACATTTTAATGGGATTATTATGTTACTGACCCTACCCTGATGGGTGATTGTGCCCTACCCTAGGGTGTGACCTGGCATTTTGCTCCCACCCTAGGGTGGTACCTGATTCTGCTCCCACCATTGGGTGGTACCTGATCCCACCATTGTGTGGTACCTCATCCTACCATTGGGTGGTACTTGATTCTGGGGCATAAATGCAAGGGTCTGTGGAAGGCAAGGGGCTTTTATCCTGGGGCCTATTCTTAAGCCTTTTGACTTTGACCTCTTCACGGAATAAAGAGCTGTTTTCTTCGGAAGCCTGACTGCCTCTTCTTGGCTTTCTTCCCACCACATTCACCTCAGAACCGCCGGCTGAACAGGGTAACAAACATATGGTCCGAATTGGAGGAGAAAGGCCTCATCCTCCATCCCTCCATCAGTCAACCTCATCAGGGGCTGACTTGCAACAAATCCCCATGTCCTGACAACACTAATGTAGAGAAAGCTAGACACCTGCATGTCATCTAGTCCTATCACTCACCATCTGTGCTCAGGTCATTGGTCCCAGGTTCACAATGGAGAAACCACTGATGAGAAAATGCAGATGGTAACAAATGATTTAACTCAAGGTTCTCAGAGACCACCAAGTGGCAAGTACCCAGGTGTCCTGTGCATTCATGAAGAATTCTTCAGAAGAGATCATGCTTGATTGTTGGAATCCAGGTATGGATCCTATCATTTCCAAGATAATTTTTGCAATTAGGCCAGGCCTTAGAACATCTGGTTTTCTCCATCATGCCTGGACTCCACCATATACCAGGTGCTGAGACCCCTAGAAATTAAGTTTCCTCCTTTTTCTTCTAGACATGGAGAAGGAGAAGGACCTAGGGGGTCTTGGGATTATAGCAGCATGGGGGGCCTGATACATGGGCAGAACACCCTCTTTCTCAGTCTGCAACACACCACAGACCTTTTGTTTCAGGAATGCTTTGTTCTATTTACAGTCTCCATCCACATACACACACACCCTATCCATCCAGGGGCCCCAGCAGTGAATGGGCAGCTGGTGGCACAGAGCAGCCTTGTGCTGGGGCCGTGTCTGGGGCCCAGCACTGACAGAGCTTCTTTCACTAACATTTGCTTTGCTGAGTCCTCTAGGGAACAAAAGCGCCTTTCTCCAAGGGGAGGCCGCACCCTCCCTTTTGCTGCCCGGAAGGCTTGATCTGTTTCTAAGCCTAAGAGATTCCTGGGGGAGGCCTCGGTTTCTCTGCAGTGACCTGAGGACATGCAGAGGCCCAGCTCTCCTTGCACCCTAGGCATTTGTATCTTGGATTCCTAGTAATTTCTCCCTGTACATGAAACCTGGGGATCCTGCTCTAACATGGGAGACAGAAACACATGAGGGAGGTTCCTGAATCCCACAGCTTTAGAAAAGTCTATTTGGCAACCTCTGCCCCCCCAACCCTTGGGCTGATCAGCCTGATCTGAATTGAATCTGGGGGGTGGAGTAGGGAGCAGTGTGGGAGTTGGGGTTGGGAGCCAGCCCCCAGGTGCTGGTCAGAGGCACACAGAGTTTGTTTGTTTGAAAACAAGCCAGAGCCACATTTCCGCTGGCCCGATGCTGAAAAGTCACTCGTTGTGCCATTTCCACAGTCCATGGCCTTTTCTTTGGGACACAGGTGTGTGGTATTTGGACCCGAGGAGGCAAAACACAGAAAAGCATCTGAGGGAGAGCAATGGACTTGACCTGGAGCCAATGAGCATGACCTTGAGCTGCTGACTCCTTCTTCTCCAGCTTCTACCTGGTGGATGAGCAGGTTTAGGGTCATCTGCCCAGGCCGATGACCCCTGAATCTCTTCTACTGGCCAGTCTAACCTTAAGACTACCCCAGAGCAGTTGGATTCTACCCAAGACCTCTTCTTTGTTGTTGCTGTTGTTTTAGTTTTGGAATCAATCCAGTGGTGCTCAGGGCTTACTCCTGGCTCTTACTCTTACTCAGCAATCACATCTGGCAGGGCTCAGGGGGCCGTACGCAGATAAGGGATCGCACCTAACTGGTTGTAAGCAAGGCAAACACCTCTCCTACTCCCAGTGCTGTTACTCTGGCTCCTTTGTTAGGGATCTGTTGGGCTTCTTGTCCCTTTTCCTAGAAACCCCAACATAGGATACAAGACCTCATCCTCAGGAGAGGAAGCAGGGGTCCCAGAGCCTGTTTGGGGAATGATATATACCCTCCTCTCACCACAAGGAACTAAGGGATGGCTTTTAAGTCACTCTGGTTCCTACCTCTCCCTCTTCCTTGTGGAAACTTCTGGTCTCTAGTTTGGGAGGTAAAACATAGGACCATGTGGGGCCTCCCTTATATCCTGTGTCCTACCCTGGGGGCTTGGATGAGAGTCAGTGTGAGAAGTCAGATGCCTTCTTTGAGGAGGGCCTCCACTGGGATACAGGGTGCTCACACATGGCTGAGTTCACCAAGCATGAATCCTCAAGGACCTTCCTGAGACACACCTCCTGCCATGTAGGTACTGTAGAGTGGAGGGTAACCAAAACCTGTGCACCCCATCACCATCACTACAACTTTTCTGAGGAAAACAGACCTAGACCGGTGTCCCCAGAAAGAACATCCTTTGACCATCAATGGCTAACATCCCTCCACTTACCATGCATGAGGGCTTGGCCCTGAGTGCCCCAATTCTGAGCACTGTGTCCCCTCTGCTCTCCCAGAGGTTTTAGGTTCCTCCTTGCAGAAAACACACACACACACACACACACACACATTTAAGAACTAAGATACTATTTAATTTGAATCATTCAAGACCATAAACCACAGAAATGTGAATTGAAAGTTCACCTGTCTGTCAGCTGGGCCCACACTCTCAACCTGAACTCCCTGGAGGAAACTAGGTCCAAGGACTCTCTTGGCTCCTTTGAGAAACACTCTTAGGGTTGGGCTGATGCATAAATCAACAACTTCCTCCAAGGACTTTATCATAATCTTCCAAAGGTATTAAGACACATCCTGAAATAAGAGCTGTGAACAGCCGCCTCTACTGTGCAGAAAAACTTCAGAGTTATGACATCCCATGGAAGAATTGAGAAGCTTTGGAAAACTTCGCTTGGACCCTCTGAGGAGGTGCTAGGACACAGTATAAAGTGTCTCCTTCTAATAATGTTCTTGCTGATGTGTTTTAGGTCTTCACTTCAAGGGTATAGCATCTAGTTCTCTTCTCAAGAAAATATGCCACTGGCTCTCAGTCCCAAAGGGTCAAAGGGGGTATATCTCAAACAATGACCCCTGTTCATTACCAAGCTCATTCTTCACTGTACATTCTTCAGCTTGGAAGAAATTCGCCTCTCAGAAGCATCTTTGGCCGTGCCTGCCCTTGCTCAGGAGACCTGACGTCAACACTTCATTGGGGCAGAGGTCTTGGTTCAAGTGAAGATGTGAAGATGATGCTTCTTGCTGGGACTACTGTAGCAGTAAGCCCAAGTCACAGTCATATGTCTGGCCTTGCTGACATTCTATCTCCCATTGTCCCTGAGTTGTGCCAGGGCATACAACACAAATTGCAACCAGGACTGCAACACAGAATGATGGTGGCTCATAATCCATTCTAGAAGACATTTTACAAATGTTAAGGTAGGAACCAGAACAACAGCACAACAGGTAGGACACTTGCCTTGGATGTGGCTCAGGCGAATTTGATCCCCGGCACCCTATATAGTCCCCTAAGCTCACCTGAAGTGATTCCTGAGTGCAGAGCTAGATGGGGCCCCTAAACAAAAACAAACACAAAGACTACGCGATGGCTATGAGTACCTGGATACCAGCATGCTGGGAAGTGGAGAGTTATTTAAGGACCTTCTAAAGATTACAAGAGACTGTGAAAGCAGGAAAGGAATTCAGTCAGCCTTTTTTTTTTTTTTTTTTTTTTAGTGGCCCTGAAAGCATAGGTTTGCATTCAGCGAATGCCTGAGAATGAGTTTCCAAAGTCAATATTTCATGCCTCTGCCCAAATTTGACTCCTGGTATAAATTTTGCTCTTGGTGGGTCTTGGTAGAAAACTTGTAATTTCATTTTGTTGGGGAGGTTAACTTGGGGCTCCACCAGTGGTGCTCAGAGTTATTTGTGACTCTGTGCTAAGGCAGTTCTCCAGAGACCATGTTCAGTTGGGAATTGAACTGAAGTTGGAGGCAGGCAAGATAGGCGCCTTACCTTCCATTTATATCTTTACTTCCTGTCGTTAAAATTTTTAAAGGTCATTTATAGCAGGTAAAGCTCTTGACTATGCAGCCTTGTTCGACATGGCAACCCATATGGTCCCCTGAGTACCACCAGGAGTGATCCCTGCACACAGAGCCAGGAAGAAGCCCTGAGCACTACCTGTTGTAACCCATGAACAAACAAACAAACAAAAACCCAAACAAACGGAGCAATCTTAAGAGTTGATTTTCATGGATACTTTGCCTCCAGATTGCTGGGTGGTTAGAAATGCCAAGAAACTGGCTAAGCAGTGAAGGTCACACTCACTAATGAGTAAATTGCAGCTCACGGGGTTTCTGGGAGGTTGGAATAGTCTGGTTAGCCCTTTATTACCCCTGCCCCAGAGTCCAGCTGCTGTTGTTTCTCATCAATCTCCCAGAACTACTATGGGACAACAGGCAGACCTTTCATATCTAACATCCAGCCACTGCAGGTGTGAGTAATAGTAGAATGGGGGTCACCTAGTGGTGTCTGAACCCAGGCAGGAAAGCTGAGCTGGAGAGCTGAGTGAAAAAACACTTGTTCGTAGAGAATTTTGCTTCTCAGCTCAAGCTGCCAGCTGTGTGATCTTGTCTGAGGCATTTCACTTGTTAGCTTCATGGCCCTTGTCTTTATCAACAGCAACAGTTAAGAGAAACAACACAACCAAGGAATATTGAGAGCAGCATAGGACATATCAGAAAGAACTAGCAATCACTCTTTTTGTTTTTGTCACAATCCAATGCATTTTTTTAGCCTGAAATTCTTCCTTTTTGTATAAGAAGCATTTGGAAACTCTATTGAGATGGCTGAGGACCAGGTGGACATGTCACCAGAGGTCAGCTATTTCCTATCACACAGGACACGGGCGGATGCTTTTCAATTCAGGCACCAATTTCTCACCCTATCTAATTTCCACTTTCTTCATTACTCTCCCAAATTCCTCTCTAACTGCCAACAAGAGACGCAGCCGCATTTATTTTCCATTTCTCTATCCACTGAGAGCTCTGCACTTCAATTTTCTCCACCTTGTGGTGAGGACTATTTCCCCCTAGGATGTAAATCACCGTCTCGCTTTGCAGGCATTTGGTGATTATAAATGTGTGTGAAGGACAGAAAATGCAGAGTTGTCTGCATCGCAGCCTAGATGCGCACTTTTTGAAGACTTGTGACTCTCTTGGGGGAACAAAAGGACAGTTTGTGGAATGAACTGGGGTTAAGGATTATTGTCCAAGCCTCAAAACAGGTTTGAAAAAAATTTCCCCAAAGAAGTCATACAAGTATATGAAAAAGTGCTCATTGCTCAACTACAGATGAATGGATCAATAAGTTGTAAGGGAAACTATTGACATTGGTGATGGGAAATGTGCACTGGTGAATTTTGTTATATATTGGATGACTGAAATTCAATCGTGAACAACTTTATCTATGGGAAAAAACTGTATTATGAACAACCCTGTAACCATGGTGTTTAAATAAAAAAAAGAAGAGAAAAAATTTGTGTTGATATACACAATAGAATACTACACAGCTCTGTGAAAGAACAAAATCATGCAATTTTGTAGCAACATGGATGGAACTGGAGGAAATCATGCTGAGTAAAGGCCATTGAGAGAAAGGTGATAGATACACATATATGTATGCATACATATACATATATAGATACATATATATCTGTAGATAGATCTATATAGATATATCTATAGATATATACATATATATACATATATATGCATACATATACATATATAGATACATATATGGGACTTAAAGATATAAAGCAACAAAGGCCCAAAGCCAAAATAATAGAAAACTCTCCTAGAATCCAAGCTCTTAATATGCTTTGATGGACATTTAACTCTCTTTGTACAGAAATGAAAACTGATCCTGAAATGGGGCAAGGTTTCAGGTATTCACTTACCTCCACTTTACTATTTACTAAGGCAAGCATCTATAAGCAATTTAGGAATCTCTTTTAAAGAAAAGAGAGGGATAATCTACAATCAGAATGAGCAATTTATAGCACAGGAAGCTGCAATCAACTCATACCTCATAACACCTTATTATATGAACATATAGGAAAGAGCCAGTGAAAAGAATCTATGTGATCTATACAAATGAGTTGGGAAGGAAAGATGAGAAGGAAGGATATTGGGGTTCTTGAGAGAGGGATATAGTGTTGGAATTATGTGCATAAAATCTACCATTAACAGTAGTAGAGACCATACATTCACAATTTAATAAATTTTAGGAGCTGAAGAGATAGTATATGCTTCCCTGTATATGGTCAACCTTAGTTCAATCCCTGGCACCCAATAGGATCCCCCTTGCACTACCAGTAGAAATCCCTGAGTGTAGATACAATAGTAACCCCTGAGTACCATCAGTTATGGCCAAACCCTCCCAATTTTGAGTCTTCTCAAGTTCTTTAGCCTCTTGGACAATACATTGTCCACTTGAAAACTGACCTTGGGTTGGCAATGCAGCTCCAGGATGGTACACCAGCTTATTAGAATCCTAGATTCCATCTCTGACACCAAATAAGGAAACACACATGCAATCAAGTGGGAGAGGGAGATGCTGGTTCCTGAGAGAGAAGGAGCATTTCCCAGTTGAATAAAACTTCCTCCATCTCTTAGTTCCTCTCTCCTGTATTTAAAACAAACCAAATTATGGCATGACTAGACAGAGAGAAGGAGGTAGCATTATTAACACTCACTAACAGGTTATGGCCCACAGCACTATCTGGCCACATGTCTACCTTTTTCCTCGAGTCAGAGTTCCCCTTTCTGACTTTAATAGGATGACAGAGTCATTGCCCATTTCTGAGACCTTGGACGGACACACGTGAATCACTTCAGATGTTCAATATTTGCTAGGGTGCCGCTTTATGGGTACCTTTGTGCCAACATGCTAGGGAAAAACAGGACTAGAGGCCAGAGAGATAAAATGGCAGTTAAGGCACTTGCCTTGCATGTTGCCATTTTAAGTTCAATCCCCACTGTGTAGGGTCCCTGGGACTGCCTGGAATGGTTCCTGAACACCACCAGGTATAGCCCCAAAACAAAACAAACGCAAAAAAGGATTCCTAAAGAGTAAATGAAAGCAAGAAAGACATTTTGAATCGGCCTTTTTAATGTTTCTGAAAACACGGGTTTGTATTCATGGGTTGTCTGAGGAAGAGTTTCCAAAGTAAATATTTTACCTGCGGTCCAGAGGCCTTGTTCAGGGCCAGATGACACTTTCCCACACCTGTCTCCCGGCCCCAACATGAACGACTCGTGGCTGAAGTCCAGAATGAAGTAGCCACCTAATTATGCTACAGTAATCCAAGACTATGAGAGGTCAGCAGCAGGGCCCAGGATGCCGGGTGTGCAAGAGTGAGGGGTTAAGAGTCAGGTCAGTCTGGGAGGCCTCAGTACTGGGCCCAACAGCACCTCCTGCAGACGAGATGCTGTAAGTAATCACAAGGAGCATTGGAGAGGTGGGAGGTGTGTGGTGTGTGGAGCCAGGAGCCAGCAAATCCAGTGTCCCAAAGAAGCAAATTCAGCACCCAGTCAGGGATGCCAGACCTGCGACTGAACAGGGCTGAGTGAGCCTGTGGCACTCAAGACTCTGCCCTCAAAGCTCAGCTTAGTATAATTCCCTTCCCAGGGCCTCAGACTCCCCCTACAGGGTCACCCCGCTGGATGTTTTCCCTGGAATTCTCTTCTGACTCACCCCACCCAGGCATATTCTTGTGGACTCCTAGGCCCCCATCTCTGTCCACTCTGTGCATGGCACTGAGCACACAGCTGGCACCCAGCTCCTGCACTCAGGGGAAAGGGAGGCCTCTGCTGCCTGGTTATGAGGTGCAAGGGGAGCCCTGCAGAGCCTGGCCCACAGTCTCTCCCGGTAGTATCTGAATACCCCAAGGCTTGGCCAGAAGTAGAGACTAGACTTTGGGCTGCACTGATCTCTGGAAAGTCTTGGAATAAGCACAGCATCAGGGTAACTTTTCAGGGCCATGGTGGCAGGAGGAAAGGACATGAATGCCTGTAAGAACTGATGGGAGTTAGTTATGCTCCTCTTAACACTCATTTATTTGCATGCTAGATTTGTGGCTGGGCTGAGAGCTGGGCTGAGCTTAATACAGGAGTAGACCATAGGCAAGAGTGGACCATGGGCAGGACTGGGCTAACAGTAGGACTAGGCCAAAGCCAGGAGTGTACCTGACTAGTGCTGGGCCAAGGGCAGGGACAAACTGTTGGCAGGCCTTGTCAAGGCTTCTTCTTAGCCTGATCTCTGACTTCTGCACACCTCAGCATCAAAGAATCCCAACAGCATGGAGTTTGAGCTTACCTTTGACATACTTGCTGACTATTTTAGAATATAGAGAGAGAAATGACATCTGATTACTCCAAGATAAGAAGATCCCCTTTCCTCAGCACATCCTGAGCTCAGTGTGATTCACTTAATTCACCATCCTTCGGTGGGAATGTTGCACTGGTGAAGGGGATGTTCTGTTTGTGTCTGAAATCCAACTACAATTATGATTGTAATTATGGTGCTTAAATAAATATTTTATAAAAAAAATTCACCATCCTTCTCTTCAACACACGTGAAAGGAAAATATCTGCATCATTTGACCCCCTGGCCATGCCACTTCAAGAACTGAATTTCTCCACTACAATAGAAAATTGGAAATGACTTTTATATGTGTGATGAAAGGCAGAAGATAGTTCATCTTTTGCAGCAGAAACAAAATCAAAATACCTTTAGATAAATTTCCTATTAACTTGAAACCTACTTCATCTCATGGATTTTTTTTCTCATTTTTCTATGAATCCAAATCTTAATATATGTCCCCAATTTCAAAGATCCATCATTCCGGATTTACTGGGGGAACTGTGAACTGAGAGGACTCTCTTTCTGTGCTGCATTCTTTGCTGAATTCTTGGAGCTCCCCCCAAGGACCAGAGCCCTGGGAAGTGAATCCGGAGGTCGCTGCAGGCTGGGGCTGCCAGCTGACTAATCAGTGAGTAAGAACCAGCTGGCTAAGGAGATTCCCAATTGGAGAGCTGGTTGCTCCTCCTATGGGAGACTCCGCCCTACTGCGATTTACTGGGGGAACTGTGAACTGAGGGGACTCTCATTCTGTGCTGCTTTCTTTGCTGAATTCTTGGAGCCCCAGAATTGGTTAGCTCTTTCTAACCAATAAACCCAATCACAACACGCAGGAAAAACCACACTACTGGCGTGACAATGCGGAAAGCTCGTAGGCAAACACTATGCACTGAGAATGAGGATGATGTTTTGGATGATCTTAAAAATCCCAACCCTCTGTTTAATCTCTCAGATAAGGAACTTAAAATAGAAATATGGAGTATGTTTGTAAAACTCCGAGAAAGCATAGATCGATCAGAACAGAACACAAAGACAGAACTCAAAAAACTCCAAACTGAAATAGCAGGCCTGAAAAACACGGTAGCTCTACTGAAAACCTCAGTGGATGCCCTCGAGACCAGGGTTTCAGCAGCTGAAGAGAGAATCGGAGTACTGGAAGATGAGATGCACAAAAATTCAACACAGCAGAAAAAATGGGAAAAGAAACTTATGACAAACGATCGGGCAATGGAAAAAGTACTCAAGGAATGTGAACAGATGAAAATTGAAGTTTTTGATAAACCCAAAAGAAACAACATAAGAATCATTGGAGTCCCAGAGACCCAAGTAGAAGATCATCACGAAGAATCAACTATCAAAGACATCATCAAAGAGACAATACCAGAGTTAATGACTACATGTAATCAAATTCTGCATGCCCGAAGAGTACCAGCCAAAAGAGACCCAAGGAAAAACACCCCCAGACACATCATCGTTACAATGAAAAATCCTTTAGATAGAGATAGAATACTGAATGCAGCAAGATCAAAAAGGGAAATTATATTCAAAGGAGCATGCCTGAGACTTACAGCAGACATGTCACAAGAAACTCTCAAGACCA
>PVKC010037130.1:0-13047 GCA_004027635.1 Crocidura indochinensis
AAAAAAAAAAAAAAAAAAAGAAAAAAAAAAAAGAAATCACTCAGAAATTGCTCCTGGCTTGGGAAAAACATATGGGATGGGGGGATCAAAACTCGGTCTGTCCTAGGTCAGCTGTGTGAAAGGCAAATGCCGTACTGCTGTGCCATCACTCTGGCCTCTATTTATTTATTTTTTTATTAAGCTTTTTTCCATTTAACTGACCTAGAATAAATATCTTTTGCTTTGACGGGCTCTATTCCCACCCCACAAAATTTTGCAATATTTCAGCTTTTATTGCACAGCTGTGTTACCAGATGGGCTGTAATATGTACTTAATTTATGATAATTTATTATATTATAAGCTATTATAATATTATATAGTAATATTTGCGATATATAAATGATGTATAAATCTAATTTTTTAGTCTCTGACTATCTTTATATTTGTGTGATGTACATTTTTATTATTAAAATTATAATATTTTCTTTTTGGGGGAAGAAATATAGCTTTGATGATTATTTTATTTGTGTCTGACTAAATCAATATTGATTTAGTCAGTTAACTAAGTTAACTAAGTCAACTAAATCTCTGACTTGATTTAGTCAGAAATTTAGTTGACTTTGTTAGTTATTTATTAATTAATAGGTTTAGTTAGCTAGTAAAATAGTTGTATGAAGACAGTTTCTACTCGTATTTTTATGCACAGTAAGAGAATATGTATATGATGTTTAAATGGATAGTTCAGAGTTTTTCAAGTGATCATAGTAGTATTATTCATAATATAATTAGCACTATTAAAGATATGTTCTACACTCTGACTAATTCTTTTTTTAACAGTGTTCAACAGTTTTTAAAATAATTTTTATTTTGACCAAAGTGGTTTCCAAATAATTCACAGTAGTATTTGAGGTACATAGTGACATTGAATCAGGGGCATTCCCACCACCAATGTTGTCCTCCCTCCACCCCCACACTGACTAATTCTTATGGAGTTGTGGGAACTTTTTTAAATATTATGATTATTAGCTTTATATTTTTCTTTCACATGTTAAACATATTAAAATAATACACAAAAATTTTCATTAATTAATTATGTTTGTTCTTTTTGGTATTTATCTTTTGGAATTTATTTTTATTTTTTATTTATTTATTTTTTTGGTTTTTGGGTCACATCTGGCAGTGCTCAGGGGTTATTCCTGGCTCCATGTTCAGAAATTGCTCCTGGCAGGCACGGGGGACCATATGGGGCACCGGGATTCGAACCGATGACCTTTTGCATGAAAGGCAAACGCCTTACCTCCATGCTATCTCCCGGGCCCCAGAATTTATTTCTTAATTCATTCACTCATTTTGTGATATGAGAAATCAAACTCAGGGCCTCACAGATGCAAGGCAGGTTTTCTACTCCTGAGTTATTTCCCTGGCATTGGTCTTTCTTTTTTAAAGTTTAAATATGAGTAAAACATCATTTATAATGGTTTTCTGTTTTTCAGAATAGCTTTTTACAAAATAACAAATACCAAAAGGTAAATAGAGCATTTAGGAAATATGTGAACGCATTTTCTTCATGATCTATACAACTTTTTGGAACTGCTCCATAAGGGATTATACATGAGTGAATTTATGCAGTCTATATGTATGCAATTAGTTATATTTATAGTGTGGAAAATTGTTCTTTCCCATGGAGATTATAAACTGTCTTATCTTTTTATGTATGTAGATGTATCGATCTGATATACATCTTAATGTATCATATAAAAACTTACTATCTAATATGACATATGCAATCATTTATAATCTGATCAAATAGAATGAACTAAGTAAATATTGCCGCCCATTGAGTTATACAACCATTCAATTAATAACAAGATTTTGGTGATCCACAGTTCACAAACATCACACATAAGAAAGCACAAGATACTTTATTTTCCCTGGACATTCCACAAAGCTTCCAATCCAATGATCATGGGAAAATGGTAAAATCTCTTTTCTCTGCAGCTTAGACACATATTCCCTCTGTCACAACATACAAGTGAGTGACCAGGTTTGAATCATCCATTTATAACCCTGGGTTTCTCTCTGTGGTGGCTTCAAATCCCTTGGCATATTCTTTTAGTGTTTCTTTTTTTTTTTAATTATCTTTATTTAAGCACCATGGTTACAAATGTGTTTTTAGTTTGGTTTCAGTTATAAAAAAGAGCACCCCCCCTTCACTAGTGCAACCTTCCCACCACCAATGCCCCCCTATGCCCCCCTCCCCCACCTCCTGTCTATATTTGAGACTTACATACTTGTGAGACTGTACTTCTCTCACTTATTTACAATGTCATGATAGTTGTTAGTGTAGTTACTTCTCACACTTTTTTTGTGGTGAGCTTCATATCGTGAGCTGGTCCTTCCGGCCTTCATCATCTTGTCTCTGGATATTATTACAATAACGTCTTTTATTTTTCTTAAATCCCACAGATGAGTGAGACTATCCTGTGTCTATCTCTCTTCCTTTGACTTATTTCAACTTTGACATACTCTAAATGCAAGAATACAAATTAGCACAGATCAGAACTTCCATGCTCTCTCAAATTCAATGTCCAGTTAAGGAAGGCTCCCCTCCCTCTTTGGGGACTTCCTTTGTGTGTGGGTCTCCATTCCTGTCTCTGATGCCCTGTGTGCTCTGTCCCCCTCATTGGCATGTCCAGCTGACTGTACTCATCGACTCTCTAGTCTAGTCCCTCTACTCTGCTGATAGTGCCACACGATGCTCCTGTATTTTGAGGACATGCTCACATGTGGCTGCTGTGTTTGATATTAAATTTGCAATGAAATTCAGGAGGTTTCCTGCTTTTTATTAAAAAAAATGATTTCAGCTGGGGGCTATGTAGTCCTGTTCATAAATCAGGTGTTCTCAGAGACTGACTAATTTAGAATTCACATGAGGATATGCTGGAATAAACATTCTCTCTTCAAACTGTGACTCAACTTTCCTCCAATCTCCCCCTCCTCTACTTTCCCCTCCTTGTTGTTTTCATTTGTTTATTGTGTTTTCTGTAGGAGCTTTGTACAGATTTACTGCAGGACTGTGAAAATGATGTGAAAGGAAGAGTCAAAGCGATAGTTTGGTAGAATTCATTTCAATCTGGTCAGTATAAATCATAGTTTTGGGGAATCCTCCCATCAACATTGGAGACATGCTTGTCTTCTGATATTTTTAATCCTAAATTATATTTCCACAGTAGCTTGTTTCTCTCAGATGAAACCAACCATGACTTTAAGCAAGAGTCTTAAACATAATGGTTGACTGGAAAAAAATAAAAGGACTCAATAGGCCAGGAAGTTTCCACCTGTACTTACAAGTCACCTAAATTGCTGTGATGTACTAGGAGCATTTATGTTTGAGAGCAAAAACATGCTCTGATGTTTCTTCCTGAAGATGTTTGCTTAAAGATTAAGAGTGAACACTTGGTGTGTTCTTTGTAGTAGTCTGTGGATGGCCTGCATTTCTGTCAACTTGGCTGAGTATGATGCATGTGAAAATCAGAAATGACTGTTAGTGCTCAAAAGAGTTTTATTTTTTTTAATTTTTGGATGGTAAGGTTATTTTCATATTATTTTCTGAAATAAGTCAGAGAGAGACACATAATATCATCTCACTTATAGATAGAAGTTATCTCCTTCTCCTCCTCAAAAAAGAAATCAAAACAGAACAAAGCCCCTATACCCATATATAGATAAAACCCATCATTTCTTCTTCCTCTCTGTGGGGCCTTTGACTGCTTCTTTAGATGCTGTCTTAGGTTCCTGGTGGCTTTTCTATAGAAATTGACCATAAACACAGAAGCCAGGTTCAAACGATGGACTCCCCACTCAACTTTTTTTTTTTTCCAACTAAGAATTTTCCTCCAATTCCCCTAAAATCTGCATCAAGATTTGTTAATAATGAGTCTTTTAAACTTTATCTCAATCAACTATATATAGGTATATGCCATTGAAAATCCACAGGTAGGGATCCGGAGAGTGGTTTGGAAGTTAAGATACTTGCCTTGCATGCAGTCAACACTGGTTCTATCCCCTGCACCATATAGGCTCCATCCTGAGCATCTCTAGGGGTGATCTCTGAGTACTACTAGGTATCCACATCCCAAAATAAATAAACTGTACATGTAGGTCCTTTCTAAAACCATATTATATCATATTTAAACTTTAGGAAGCCAGATTTGGGTCCAAACATGGATTAAAAGACATAGTGGGAGGACTTGTGGCATTTGGAAGCATGATTTGAAAATGTTTGAAAGCACTGGACTCTTTCATTGGCAGAATATCTAGCTCTAAAACCAGTAAGGGGACAGAAATAGTGGAAGTGAGACTAAGTGGTTTCCCCTGTCTCCTCCATACACCTCCTGTTCCTCATCCCAGGTTGCCCTATGAAAAAAGCTAGTGACCCACATTTATTGGCCAGCAGCATCAAATTAGTTCTAGTGGTGGAAGTCCTAACTCATTTGTCATGACTAACCAACTCCTCATTCTATTTACCTGTTCTCTTTCTCCTAGTGTGACTGCCCAGAAAGGCAACAGTGCCTGATTTATGTGTGCAGTGGAAGAAGTGCTATCAGTTCCCTCTAATTCATGTGTTTATGGCCTAGGGGAATTTCGACTCTCCTATTTCCTGAGCCGGCTGGGGTCTATTTATTTTATGTTGCCTTGTTCTTAGCATCAGAGCCTAGTTATTCAACATTGTCTTTTTAGGAGGCCTTGGTCAGAAAAGGGGCAGCTGCACTTTGATCTTACTTAGGTTGGTGGCCCCAGTGGTCAGAAGAACAGAAGATTTTTAAGTTCAAAATAGTGAACAATGGGTCTAGCTTGGCTCGGTTTCAGGGAAGTAGGAATTTATTTCTTTTACACTTGAAGCTTTGTTCCGATGTAAATGTTTTCCTTTGAGTTGCTCATTTGGGACCTTCTTTTAAATCTTTTAGGTCGGTAGTTCTTATCAAACCCATAGCCTCGTATGGCATCAAAGTGGAGAAGAAAACATAGCTTTCCAAATGGAGAATTACACCGAGTGGCTTCTCCATAGTAGTGGGGCCTTTGTTCTTAAATAATTCAGGGAAGCGGTTTTTCAAGCTTTTCATACCTGCAGACCAGCACCTGTATTGCATCCAGGCCCACAGATGGGCCATCAGAACAAAGCAGCAGACATGTGGTTTTGATCCTTTCTGAACCTGCATTTCAGCACGGCTCTGCGGATTGTAGTTTAAGATCACCCATGCACGATCATGGCTATTGTGATCACAGACCGACCACTCGGCTTTCTGTGGCTTTAATTAGGGTTGAAGAGATGATGGAACAGTGGGCAGGATGAGGTTTGCTTTGCATATGCAGTTGACTTGGGTGAGATGTTTAGCATCCCGAAAGTCCCCTAAGTATCACCAGTTTTGGCTCCACAACCCAAACAAGCAAACAACAATACCCAGAAGTACTTTAATCAGAAGGTGAAAATTTTAATCTACTAATCAGCTGCTGGTTGTTCTGGCTGGACTCATTTCCACAGGTTTATCATTTTGAAAGCTGATTCCATCCAGAATAAACCTTTATTCCACCACATCCTCAACCCCAAGTTGAAAGTAAGGACAGAGAATGATAGTATCGTCTCTATCTTAACTCTGATATGCTTGAGTGGCCCAAGGATTGACATAGAGGAATGTGAGTTCCAGGCTTTGGGATAGAAGACTGTGGTGAGTGTGGTCATCTTCAGAAGTAGATTCAACTGGACAAAGAGGAGCACACATTTGGGAAAGGGTCATAGATTTTTCTCAGCTATGCATTAGACTCTCCAGAGTGCTAAAAAAATGGTTCCTGAAGAGTTTATATTCCTCTGGTGGTTTGGCTTTTGGGTTTTACCAAACCCTGAGGAAAAAAATGAAAATTTTGGGCCAAAGCAATAGCACATTGGATAGAATATTTGCCTTGCACTTGGCCAACTGGGTTCAGTTCCTGGCATCCTCTATGATACCCTGAGCCTACCAAAATTGATTTCTGAGTGCAGAGCCAGGAGTAACTCCTGAACACCACCAAATGTGGCTCCAAAATAAACAAATAAAATAATGACATTTTAAGAGGTTTATTTTAAAAGCCAGATAGCAAAACTAAAAATGGAGTATTAATGTGTGGAAACTAATTTATTGTTACTAAAACATTCTATCTCTTCCATGGTTTATTTGGTACTGTTTAATTAGAAACCAATTTGGGGTTGCTACTGGGGGAACTTGTTTATCATTGTGTTCATACACCTGATGAAGATAGCTCACTAGACTCTCTCTGGAAGACATACCTGATGCCTTTCAAAGATGAGAATCAATGAGATGCAGATGTTGTGAAGGCTTTGAGTCTATATGAAGTACATGCAAATGAAATGTACTTTCAAGCTACTTTGGACGAAAGAGTTGAGTCTAGTCATGGATTCATTCGAATAGGAATGAGAAGAAGAAGGTATCTTCAGGGATGCCACTGCTGAGAAGAGTGCTTTGGACTGACTTATCTGACTGTCTGCTTGACAGGGTCTCACTTATCTGTGGAGCTCAGAAGCATTCTTTGCTTCTACTTAAAATATCTGTGCACATTCCCCTGGACATACTTCTATTTTGTGGCCTGTCAATCTATGCTGCTTTCTTCCTCCCAGGTCCCTGCAGTCGCTCTGTCTCCTCTCCCTGTTGATGGCCGGCATTCTTCCTCTGGATAGTGGTGCGCAGACATGTTGGTCTTGTGTTTTTTAAGGGTCTCTGTAGACTTGCCCCAAACCTTCCTATGTTGGGGCTCTAAGAAGCTGAAGGTGCAATGTTTGCTCTCACCAGACCTCTTTCCCCTTGTGACTTCCCTGATCAGCCAGGCTTGGACAGATTCATAAGGTGAGAATAGAAGAAATGTTCCTAAGCAGATAGTTTTCTTCTCATGACATTTCTTTCGCTTTCACTGATAGCTCTTGCCTCCCTCC
The DNA here is from genome assembly GCA_004027635.1 of Crocidura indochinensis. NCBI lineage: Eukaryota > Metazoa > Chordata > Mammalia > Eulipotyphla > Soricidae > Crocidura > Crocidura indochinensis. The sequence continues at coordinate 6,963 of PVKC010037130.1, forward strand.
CCACTTGGAGGTGAATCATTTTCGTGGTCTTTTGTCAAGTTCTTAAGAGCCTGTTTCTCTGCTTTTTGTGCAGAACTAGAGATTCTCGCCTTCAATGACAATGAAGCAGAGCCATTGAAAACACACAAAGGGATTCATATGACTTCAGTCATCTGTCATCTGATTGTTTCCTGTCTGGAAAACTAGCAAGAACACTTATTATTTACAATTCAGTCCCAGCTAGAAATACCAGGAGTTGCGACTGGGTAGGGAAGTTCAGGTCTAAGAGATCTCCAGAGAATTTGGTATGAACAAGAATGTTTAGGAAACTATGAAGGATGGCATAAAAGCCCACAGGAATGGAAAAGACAGATTTTTTTCTTTTCTTTTCTTTCTTTTCTTTTCTTTTCTTTTCTTTTTTCTCTTCTTTTCTCTCCTCTCCTCTCCTTTCCTTGTTTTTGGACCACATGTGGTGGCGCTCAGGGGTTACTCCTGGCTCTGCATTCAGAAATAGCTCCTGGCAGGCTTGAAGGACCATTTGGGGATTAAGCCCAGGTCTGTCCTGGGTCAGAAGCATGCAAGGCAAACTCCCTACTGCTATGCTATCATTCTGGCCCATACAGATAGCTTTTCTTTGTGACATTATCTTATTGATTTTGTGAGATATGACTGAAGTAGGAGGAGCAGGGTAAAATTTCTAGTGTTCTTTAGAAAGAGAAATGCTGAAAAATGATGGCTCACAGAGAAGAAAAGCTCTAGTCACTTTTAGGTGAGATCTATAAAAATATTTCATACTTTGCTATAGAATTTTAAAGGAAATAGGAAATAGGCATTACTTTCAAGTGAGTATTGGAATCAGGTCCTGGGGTATAACTGCCTGGCATGTTGGATGTACAAGTTTTGATCAGTTTGCCCCCAATACTTAAAATTAAAAGGTATTAATATTATTTTTAAAACTGTATTGAGATCAGTCACAGTTACATTTCAATGATGTGTAAACAAACAGTCCCTAGAACTAGATAAAAAAGAAACACTTTGAGCAACCTGTTTTTCTTTTCCTTTTGTATCTCATTTCAAGAACTTTGACATGGATGAGGCTTAGTTCCTCCTTGTTTTCTTTTGCCTTTTTCCTGTTCCAAATGCACACTTCCAAATGTTAATAACATAGAAAATGTAGAACATCAACCACTTCTCTAAGAAGACTCTGGAAAACACAAGAAAAGGATTTGAAAGAACCAAGTGTGAGTTATGTCGCTAAGCCCAGAGCTGAGGATAGTTTTAGATGCTTCTGGATACTTCTGGCCACTGGTATGAAGCAAACTATGAGCTGCTGTGTGAGACAGATTTGATTCACACTCATTTCAGAGCCTGCGCCAATGATAGATCAGTTTTAGGAATAGCCTCAATCCAAGTGATTGCACATTTATTCAGATCTGCATATCTGAAATCTCTGGAACCTTCAACTGTCCTGAACTTACTAGAAAATGAAGCCAGATTTTTTTTCTTTTTCGACAAGTTTTTGGAGTTATCTGAAGCACTGAAAACTAGAATTATTACTGATGCTCAGCTGCAAACACAGAATTTAGAAAATGCATTCTAGGGGATGGAGCAGTAGTGCAGCAGTAGGATGTTTGCCTTGCAAGTGGCTGACCTATGATGGACTGCAGTTCGATCCCTTGGCGTCCCAAATGGTTTCCAAGCCAGGAGCGATTTCTGAGCACATATCTAGGAATAACTCCTGAACATCACTGGGTATGGCTCCCAAACCAAAAAACAAGCAAATAAACAAAAATCAGAAAATGCATTCTAGAGGTTGGAGTGATAGTCCAGTGGGTAAGGCATTGACTTTGCACATAGGTGACCTGAGTTTGATTCCTGCCACTGTAGATGGTCCCCAGATCACTGCAAAGAATGATCCCTGTGCACAGAGTCTTGAGTAACTTCTGAGCACAACTGGGTGTAAATCAAAAATTAAAAGGGGGCCGGGCGGTGGCGCTGGAGGTAAGGTGCCTGCCTTGCCTGCGCTAACCTAGGACGGACCATGGTTCGATCCCCTGGTTCCCCATATGGTCCCCTGTGCCTGCCAGGAGCAACTTCTGAGCGAATAGCCAGGAGTAACCCCTGTGCGTCACCGGGTGTGGCCCAAAAACCAAAGAAAAAAAATTAAAAAAATCAACAATATTGAAGCTGGAGAAAAACATCCAGCAAGTAGGGTGCTCGCCTTGTACATGGATGACCAGTTCAATCCATGGCATCCCATGTGGTCTCCCAGCTTTGCCAGGAGTGATCCCTGAATGCCAGGAGTAAGTCCTGAGCATAGCCAGGTGTGGCCTCAAAACAGCAAAAGTGTACTCTATATTAAACTATTTGCTGATTGCCTTTAGGTCCAGAGAACAAATATGCTTGACTGTCACAGGCTGTATTGTGACCGGACCTTCAGTTACTTGTCTGCAACCTAAAGTATATATTTGTTTGCCTGAAAGGACTAAGCCAGCTGTGATTCTGAGGGATGTGAGAATAAAGGAGCTGTGATCTTGGAACACAACACATCAGGAATGTGTAGCTGAGACCCAGAACTTGTGGGTTCCATTTCCAAACCCGTGTGAGTGTGTTTACTGACGTAACCTCACCCAGACACCACTCCCTATTAAAAAGAGCTTTTCCTATGTTTATTCTCTATCTCAAAAATTTGAAATGCTCTATATTTTTCTTCATTTTTCTTTAAACCATTGTGACTTACAGAGTTATTAATAGTTGGGTTTTAGACATACAATGATCAAGCACCAATCTCAACCATCAGTGTCAACCTCCTTCCACCCCATGCCACCACCATCACTTCAACCTGCCATATTAACAGGCTTTTTTTTTTTAAGTTTGGTTGTTAAACTTTGCATCTCCTGATATCATTGTTGTTGAATCTGGCTTGGATATTTAGTTCTGTCCTTTCTTACTACCACCAATATATCCAAGACCCCTTAGCCCTGGTTTCCTGTCAATTCATATGTCTTTCCCCTCCTCTACTCACTTTCTTTCCTTCTCCTAACTATATTCTGGTGCTTAAGTTGTTCTTGACAACCCCCCATCTCAGCTTAAATGACCCGTTTCCGTGAAGATACAAGACAGTGTCTTTGCTGGTGAATGCTGGGTCCTATAGATAGAACTCATTTCTGTTCCAATGTGGTGTATACCTGAGAATGAAAATTAAAATGAAATGAAATGTGGATCTTAGCTGATATACCAAACATTTTGCCTGATTTTTTAAAAAATTTATCTTGGGAGGTGCCAGTGATAGGAACCGTGTAGTCTAAACTTTACCACAAAGATTATCCCTAATCTCTTTATATATAATATTGATAAATAAAACTAATATTAACTCCATGTGAGACAGCTTGCTAGAGGTGACAATTTAAAATAGACTTGCAAGAAATGAAGATAATTATCTTTTGAGTGAAAACCACTATTCAATATGTTGAATTCTTGGCCTGTGGCTGTCTATTGGTACAAATATGAGTAGCCCCCTTGATACCATACAAAAATAATATAAGCAAAACCTCATACTTTTACATATGAGATACCTGTAAATTGAAAAGACAACATCTCATGATGAATAGCTTTAAGGACACAATCACATTTTTCAGTATATTTGTTGTTAATTCAAGCAACAATTCGTATGCTTTTGAGAAAGTGGGGCTCCTAGCTGTGTCATTTTGCCTCAGCATTGGACAATGCGTCTGTTGCCCTTAGATGTGGCAGAGACCTCTCACAACACAGGCACCTTGACCTGGCCCTCCCAGTTCCTTTCATTATCAGGAGCCATATGCCTTAATCTTAGCTTACTTGCTGTGTTTATCAACTCTGTGTATCTAAGACTTCCAGAAAGATCAACTTGGCATGCCCTAATAGCTTTTATCAACCACCCAGTAGCTCTTAAGCTTTGATGCTGGGAACTAGACAGTAAGCTCATGGTGCCAAGTCTTTGAGAATAAGTTAAGTGCTATCCTTGGTAAATGATGACTGTTGGTGCCAACAGAGCTGAGAAGCCCTCTCCTCCTTTCCTGGTTACAATGGAAAGGAGGATCCTGAGGTCAGAGCTGGGGGGAATTTGCTGAAACTCATGACTGCTTACTTGGGATACCAACTCTCTCTCTCTCTCTCTCTCTCTCTCTCTCTTTCTCTCTCTCTCCATCTCTCTCCTCTCTCTTTTCCCCCCTCTCCTCCCTATCTCCTCTTTCTCTTTCTCTCTCCTTCACATTCTCTTTGTTAAGTGCTAAGGATCCCAGAACCTCCATACACAGTTGTGCCACTGATCAAATTCCATGTCTCTCCTAAATTTTAAATATATTTTCCCTTAATTAGACCACTAATATATACGTTGCCTACTTGACCAATAGCAAAGTTGTATATTTCTGTTTCTACTGATTTGACGATTATGTTATTATTTTTTCTTCCCTTTTGATACCTTTCCAGGGAACTACTATTAACAAAGCCTGTTTGTCTTTTAAATGTGGGGCCGGACAACCAAAACTCCCTAAAGCTATTTTTTGAACAATTTGAAAAAAAATGTTCTTGGCATTGTAGTTTGTGGTACAAACTAAAATGAGAAGTGTGTTTATATTCTCCTTGAGAGTAGAGGAGACTGACAGCCTTTTTAGGGATCCCAATCATAAAATATAGTTCTGAGGGAGAGGGTCAACAGTTCATTATTCAATAATCTTGCACACTCAATTATTTAAAATTTCTTTGATATTTGAGAGATGAGACCTATGCAGCATGTGTGTGTGTGTGTGTGTGTGTGTGTGTGTGTGTGTGTGTATGAGTGAGTAAAGGGAAGGGGAGAGACAGAGATAGAGACAGAGAGAAAGAGAGAAAAACTAGTACTTGACTAGTTTAATCATTGGTGGAGTGCCCTGGATTTGTTCTGGACTTGTTTTGCTCTACTGGGGAGGGCAAACATCATTGAGAGGCAAAGAGCAGAGGATGGGCACGGAGACATGAGAGACCCTCCAGGAACAATTAGTGTTGAAGCTACTTGTTTATTGCAGGTTGGGATGAGTTAATAATGTAGAAGTGGGACCAATAGTCTCCTATGAGATGCCCATGTATGGAAAGGGTAGGGAGAAGTGAAAGGTTCTTCATTGCCTCCTCCCACCAGTCAAGTTATGTTTTCAGATGTGCAGTGTCCATGTTGGCTTAGGGGAAAGCAGGAAGCAACCTTGCCAACTTGTAGCAAGGCCCTGTCTTGTCTTTACCCATGACCACATCTCCCCCTTTTTACTTACAAGGTGGTGTTGTAAAAGACACTGCAACTAGGAGCATGGGGAGAACAGGGCTCATATCTATGAACTGTGAACATTCACACCATCACAAACCATATTCCTTCAGCAGGGTTTAAGTCCTATACAGCTCCCTTATGATGCAGTTTCTTTCCCAATAATTTTTGCAAATTCCCAATAACTCAAGTTGTTTGCTCAGGGTGGGACATGACAAGGAATGTGCCAAGGGTAAGTTCCTCATTCCTACGGCTCTGTGTCTGTATGCCAGCACTTGTCCCTATACAGGGATTGTCACAGTCAGTTCAGGGCCATGATCCCAGGTCCTTTGGGAGGAGATGGATGTCTTCCTGGGCCTGGCTGCCTTTGGGGTTAGCCCAAGATTGGGCCTAGGCGTAGGCTGCCTTGGGCTTAATCCAGCCAAGGTACTGAGGCCAGACCACCCCCAGATCCCTCCCCAGAGGAGTTAAAGTGCTTTAGCTCTAAGATGGGCTGGACCAATGCTCAGTTCTGGGTCTCCCTCCTAAATACCCTATATCCCTGAACAGAAACTTAAACTCCCAGAGACTTCATTTTCTCAGACATTAAGTGAAATGTTCATGATTTCCAACTCCTGGACTTAGCAAGAATAAACAGAGGCAGATATGTAAAGTGCCCAATAAAAAGTGCCCCATGAAGTGGCTACCCCACTTAGTAGCAGCTTCTGTTACTGGGTTTGCTGCATGCTGAGAATAAGACAAAGGGAAGTAATCTGGGAGTTTTGGATTTTTTTGCACCCTCTGTAAAACCATTTGAGAAATCTGCCTAAGTGGATTTCTGCCATGGTCTACAGGCAG
>PVKC010037131.1:0-13059 GCA_004027635.1 Crocidura indochinensis
GGAAAAATCATATAATTTTAAGTTTTGCACTGATTCTAGCACTCTCAAAGAAGGTCTTAAAAAAGAGGCTCAGAAATGATTGTCCCCCTGACCCTGACTGCATACTCAATTACAGATTTCACATTGAAGGGCTCTAGAAATGAAGGGAGAGACAGCACAGAATATAATGGAATTAGTAGGAGAAGCTGGCATGACAGCCACTCATTAATACTCCTTGCAGCAAGTACATTACTTTATAGTGGTTCATACCCAACAGTACCTGTGGAGATGGGTATGAGGCATGGGACACACTCAGCCCCATCGTATTGGCCTTGGCGGTGCAAAGTGACCACTCTGGCAACACTCAGAGGTGCTCTGAGATTCGAGCATATGTGGTGCCAGGGATCAAAATCAGAGTCCATAAATGCTAGGCATGTGCTCCCTTACTTGGGCTATGTCCTTGGTCCTACAACATTTTTTGAACTGAAGTGAGATTTAAAACCACTTACGGCTTGGAGAGACAGTAGAACAGGTAGAGTTCTTGCAGTACTTAATGAAGGTACAGATCAAGGTTTCTTATCTCCCTCCACTGAATTCAAGCATTGGCATCATCCTATCCTCCAGATGAATACAATGGAATCCATTCACCTGGGATGGTTTCTTTATAACAAAAAATAACACTTGAACTGAGTTCTTAATTTAGTTTGATCTTCGGGTGGTGGCTTAAGTGACACTCTAGGTAGTGCTCTGGGGGACCATGTAAAGCCAGGAGTGAAACCTGGAACTCCTGAAGCAAATCTTGTGCTCCAGTCCTTAGGCCCCTCCTCAGACCAACAAATCATACACTAATATTAACAGAGATTGATTTGACCTTTAATGCAATGAAAGAGGAAACACAAAATATGTTTAGAAAGAAGTTAGCTTTCCTACTTGAGATGTATAAGTAGCAAAAATCTGCCTCCACAAAATATATTTGTTGTAAAAGGTTAATTTCATCAGAGGTGGCCCTGAAACCAGGACGGAGATTTTCTTGAAAACAGACTTAATAAGTACATATTTCCATAAGAGCACTTCTCTTACTGGACTGGAAGACGTTTTCCTCTCAACATTTTTTTAAATTTTGGGGCTTAGTTATGTTAAGACAACCATTAAATGCAATAAATACAAAAACTTTAAGCAATTGCAAATGTTTTACATAATCAGTACTATGAAAGTTAAAACATACATTTGTATCATCTCACACCACAGAAACTGTCACACATCACAAAGAACAAGAACAACCACAGCTGGTGTGGATGTGGGGAGAAAGGAATTCTCATTCACAGCTGGTGGAAATTTCATCTAATACAGCCTTTCTAAAAACAATATGAATATTCTTTTAAAAACTGGACATTGAGCTCCATTATGATCCAGCAATACCCCTCCTAGGGATATACCCTAGGACTACAAAAACGCAATACAATAATGCTCTCTGCACTCCTATGTTCATAAGCAGTGCTATTTACAATATCCAGAATCTGGAAACAACCCATATGCCAGGTAACAGATGAGTGACTAAAGAAGCTGTGGTATATATAACAATATATATCTAACAGCTGCTAGGAAAAAATGAAGTCACAGAATTCGCCTATACATGGATGGGTATAGACTATTGGGTTGAGTGAAATAAGTCAGAAAGAGATAGACCCAGAATAGTCTCACTCATCTGTAGGATTTAAGAAAAATAAAAGACAGTACAGTAATAATATACAGAGACAATAGAGATGAGGGCCAGAAGGACCCACCAATGAGATGAAACTTACCACAAATATTGGTTAGTGCAGTTAGAAACAACTACACTAACAACTACCATGATAATGATAGAAAGAAAAACATAATGCATATCTCAAAGACAGGAAGGGCATGGAGGAGGAGGGGAATGGGAAAGGAGGGAAACTAGGGGGACAATGGTAGTGGGAAAGTTGCTGTGGTGTGGGGGGTTGTGTATTTTATAGCTGAAACCCAATTGTGAACATGTTTGCAACCATGATGCTTAACTAAAGAAATTATATGAAAAATAATCTCAAGCTTTACCATGAGTTATTTGATAGCCCCATCATCTGTATTTATGTCTTGATATCTTGCCTCCCCCCCCAAAAAAGGGTAATCATGCACTCAAACCTTTCATCTTGCAGTGAAGTTATCCTGTTATTGCTGTTATTCCAATTATTGTGTTTTTGGTCCACACCTACCAATGTTCGGGGCTTACTCCTGGTTCCTGGTGGGTTCTGGGAACCATGTAGAAGAATGCCAGGAATTTAATTCATGTGGGTCATGTTGTACTACCTGTTGTACTGTTCCTCTATCCTCTATTACTGTTATATTCTATACATTGGGTTCTCATTATATTTGATAAATAAATGTCAATATTACATAAATAAAAATTAGCTAGCAAGTGTACTCTTTGGCTCACAAAAACAGGTCAACGATCAACAGATAGGATCAAATTGACCACATCTCTTCCAACAGAGATGGTACAACTTATGCCAGTATACCTTTGTTTTCTTGGGTAACCTGTGCTCACTGGCCTTCCCCTTTCTCTCACAAACTTTGTAAACTATATGAAAGTCTAGCTTGATGAGTTACTCAGCTTTTCTTGGTCTCTCCTGTGTATATAGTGAACATACAGCTATTAATAAATTTCTCCTTACTTCTTTTATCAAGCCAATTGATTCCTAGTTTATCATTTTGTCCAGTCTATGAAGAACCAGAGGGGTACAGCATCATTCTTAATATGTTCTAGAAGATATATCATTTATAATTTAAAAGATATCATAATTTACCCTTAAGTATAGGATACATTCCGACAACCCTAGATAATAATATAGTAGGTGAAATTTTATAATGCATGATATAAGATAGTATGTAAAAATTAAAAGTTTATGTTATGTCTTTTCCCCCCTGGAGTACATGGAGAGGAGGGTGGGCAGACATCTGGCTTTTGGTTTCCTCTTTGATTCTGGAGACCAGCTCTTGCCAGGTAAAGGGTTTGGAGAGGCCTCATACTAGAGCCCTTCTCCCCAACCTGGGGAGTGCTGGGAGGCTTGGCAGGCCCCAAGCCGTCCCCCTTTTTCTCCCCAGGACTTCAGGCCTTCCCTGGGCACTGGTCTAGGTGGACTCAATAGGGGTCAACAGGCTTTCCCCCTACCTCTCCCTACACTAATGGGAATGTGCTTTGGGAGGAGGACAGGCCGTTCTAGCATTGGTTTATATTGGGACAGTCACTGGAAATTTTTTCACCTTGTTTTCCTATTGATAGTATTGTATGCATATATTTTATATATCCATAATATCCATCTAGTATTGTGACCTTGATACTGCCCTACAAAGTTCATTTCTAATATTTTACTCCTCAGTCCCAACCCTTATTTCCCCCCATCTTCCCATGTAGGTGCAGCTCATGACATAAAGCTCACCACATAGAGTGATAAGTGCAGTTAGAGAAATAACTACACTGAAAACTATAATAACAATGTGAAGGAATGAGGGAAAAAGAAAGTCTGTCTCGAGTACAGGTGTGGGTGGGGTGGGGAGTAGATAGATCAGGGAAATTGGTGGTGGGAAACCTGCACTGGTGAAGGGGCGTGTTCTTTACATGACTGTAATCATAAAACTACAATTATATTTGTAATCACGGTGTTCAAATAAAGATAATTAAAAATAAAAATAAAAATATTATGTCTTTTGCCATATGCATGTAGATGAAAATGACATAAATGAAATGCATATGTGACTGGACTCTTTCAATTAGAATAAACATTGACCAAACATTTAACTCTGTCATCCATGTCAACTTGGTCAAACAATTTTACCACTAGGGTCTGAGTTGGTATATCAATGAAATGAGGAAGATGCATCTAACACTCATTCATATTTTATTGAAGGGGCTCCAATTTTACAGAAATGTATTTATTCCAAAATCTAGCATTTCCATGAGTTCTGCATTTTTTTCTGACTAACATTCATTTACTTGGTTAGATTCAACCAAATAATGACCACACATAGATCTAATTCACAAGTTCATAAACAAAAAAATTCTAAAAAGGGCCTTCTGTTGGTAAAATAAGTTCCTCAGCAGAAAACATTGTTTTTCTCTCAGCAACATCTTCCTGTCTCATATGCAGCAGCCTTTGTGGTAAGTGCATAAAAGAGTAATTATTTACAACATTCTTTCTTGAAAATGTTCAGATCAAAAATTAAACAAATGCTATTGAATGGCAGCTTTTCTGTAGTCTGGTCAACACAATAACTTTTATATATAAGTTGTTAAATCTCTGGAATTGAAAATTAAACCTGTAACAAGTGTCCTGCGCATTTCTACAGCTTTAAGTAATCCAATTTTCAGAGATATGCTTTTTGGGAAGGTTGATGCTTCTGAAAGATATATTAAATGGCTCTCTTCTAAGAACTCATACTATAGGGTGACTTTTCTTTTGTATTTTTCCTTAATTACATGTCCTTCTTCCATCATTTGAATACATAAATTTAAGAGATTTGTACAGAGACTGAAAGATAATACAGGAGTTAAGGATCATGCTAGGCATTGACCTAGGCATTGACTCTGGCATTGCCAAGGTACTACACGGTCCCATGAGCATCGCAGGTTGCAGCCCTGGAAGTCACCATTGCAGTACCCCAGCACTGAAGAGCCCCAGCAACATCTTATCCTTGGATGTTTTCATTGAACTACCTGTTCAATTGACCCAGAATTGCCAGTGGAATCTCCTAGTAGTACTAGGAAGTACTGCTCCAGAGGTAAAATAAAATAAACCAAAAATAAACCAAGTTAAATGGCAACTCTTACCTATCTTTAGTTCGCTTGTTTCTCCTAACCTTGTTCTAATTTTTGATATTTTCAGAAAGTATCCTTTAAAATATTACATACTTAATTTGTTTATAATAGTATTACATCCTTCCCCTAGAATATAATAGACCTTTGGTTGCTGATGTTATCAAATCCAAGAATAGTGGCTGATAATACATAGTACTACCTGAGCACATAGTAGGTGTTCAAAAACACTAGTTAAAAGGGTATCATTCCAAATACAATGTAATTATTTTTAAACTTCTCTTGTCTCTTTATTTCAAGTCTATCCTAAAAGAAAATCATCACACTCATGTCTCTCTTATGTCTCTATAAAGTAACTATGGCTATCTATATTCCCCATGTCCCAGGGAACAAAAGATAAAACTTCCCATCAGATAAGGGGCTAATATCTAAGATATACAGGTACAGACAGAACTTAACAAGAAAAAAAAATCTAACTGCATCAAAAAATGCGGAGAAGAAATGAACAAACATTTCCTCAAAAAAGAAATACTAATGGTCAAAATACACATGAAAAATTGCTCCACATCATTAATCATCAGGGATATGCAAATCGAAACAACAATGAGGTACCATCTCATGCCATGGAGACTGACACACATCACAAAGAATAAGAACAATCAGTGCTGGCGTGAAAGGAGAAAGGAACTCGCATTCACTGCTGGTGGGAATGCTGCTTTATGGAAACCAATATGGAGATTCTACAAAAAAACTGGAAATTGAGCTTGCATGTGATCCTACAATATCATTCATAGGAATATATAATAGGAACACAAAAACACAACACATGGGGCTGGCTAGGTGGCGCTAGAGGTAAGGTGTCTGCCTTGCAAGTGCTAGCCAAGGAAGGACCGTGGTTCGATCCCCTGGCGTCCCATATGGTCCCCCCAAGCCAGGGGCAATTTCTGAGCGCTTAGCCAGGAGTAACCCCTGAGCATCAAATGGGTGTGGACCAAAAAGCATACAAAAACACAACACAATACCCAATCTTCAACAAGCTATACACAGAGGGGACCAGTTATACTAGCAGTCCGAGGGACAAAGAAGTGGGATGCTGGGGGTAGGGTTGGAGGGAGGACAACACTGGTGGTGGAAATACCTCTGATTCAATGTATCTATGTACTTTAAATATTACTGTGAAAGACTTTTAATTCACGTTGATCACAATAAAAATATTTTAAAAAACACAACACAAAGAGGCCTTCTGCATACCTATACTCATTGCAGTGCTATTACAATAGCCAGAATGTGGAAACAACCAACAGATGAATGGCTAAATAAACAGTGGTACAAATACACAATGGAATACTATGCAGCCATCAGAAAAATGAAATCATGAAATTTTCCTATACATGGATGGACATGGAAACTATTATGCTGAGTGAAATATGTCAGAGGGAGAAAGAGACACAGAATAGTCTCACTCATCTATGGGTTTTAAGAAAAATAAAAGACATTATTGTAATAATACACAGAGGCAATAGGGATGAGGGCTGGAAGGTCTGGCTCGAGGTCTGATATTACCACAAAAATTATCTAATATTACCACAAAGAGTGATGAGTTCAGTTAGAGAAATAACTACACAGACAAATACCATGATAATGGTAGTGACTGAGATAAATAGAATACCTGTCTTGAACCCAGGCAAGGGGTCGGGGAAAAAGGAGATGGAGGTCATTGGTGGTGGGAATGTTGCACTGGTGAAGGTGGGGGTGTTCTTTTTTAATATAACTAAAACTCAACTACAACATACTTGTAATCATGGTGCTTAAAGATATTTATAAAAACACAAAAAATAAAAAGCAATGTGTAGCATAACAATTATGTACTTTTATAAGTTTTGGACAGATAAAGGAACCATATTCTTATAATTTTTTGTGTTTTATGTTTATAAATATATATATATATATATATATCAGTCATTTGGGGATCCTGAGGTTATGAGTTTGCAGGAAGTAATAAATTCAAGATATTATTCAAACAAGTTACTCTGTCAGTAGCTCTAAAGTAGTCCCAACAAAAAGCATAAATACTAGACCCAACTTGTGGACATAGGAACTGAGGATGGTTAGCCCTGACAATAATGCTATCTAACAAAAACTTCAGTAAAAGACAATTTTAAGGTTATCCATACATAATCCCATCTCAAAAGTCTTTCAGGGCTCTTTTCATTTTGAGAATCCCTCATAGTCTCTTGAATGTCTCTCTCACACACACACTTACACACATACACATATTCTCTTTCCCCTCACCTCTCTTAGGGAACAATCTCTAAATAAAACTTTTTTTTACTTAACTATTTGAATTTTCCTGAATTTTTTTCTACAAGGAAAACAATAGACTTACATAGAATCTGAGAAATATTAGGACTGGTTTTCCTTTTCCCGTAAAGAGCAACTTCATGCTCCAGTCTGAGTTTCACAGTACCCAAAGAAATTGGGTGGCAGAGATTATTTCCCACACAATGTGGATCAAGTGGGATTCAAATGAAATCTGCTGATTTCCAAGTGGGACTGATAGGGATAGCAGGGAAAGACACAGTTAGAGTGCCTATCCCTAGCACTTTAACCAGCCATGGTATTAAGGAAAACTGCATGCGTACATACCTAAGATAGCACCCTGTATAGAATGACTTCAGAGGTTACACAAGATAGAATAGATTTTACTGAACTAGTCCAGACAAGCCACTAATCAAATAAGAGTCATTATGATAGACTACCTGAAATGTTGAATTTTTAACAAAAATGACAAGATATCCTAAGGAAAATATAACTCTATAAAGACAAACAAGAAACAGAAATTACATTTGAGGAAATTAAGTGTTGATTTAGCGGTTGACACAAGGTTTCAAAGCCACTATTATGAGCATGTTCAAATATATTTACATATGAAATCGCCGATATATATCAATATATACTTTCCTATGTATATACACACAACAAGTGCAGAATATATTTGTTCAAGAGAGCATGAAACATTCTCCAAGACAGAGGATTTAAATTGTGCAATGTATGTTCCCCAGCCATTATTAAGTGCAAATAGAAGTTAATGGAAATTAAAATAATAGGAAATTCACAAAGAAGTAGAAATTAAGCATCATACCCCTACATAACATAGGAATAATCACCATTAAATAATCACAGGAAATTATAAAAATATCTTTATATAAATGAAATAAAAGCACACCATAGCACAACTTTTGGGATGCAGCTAAACCTGCATAAGGATATTTAGGGATAAAAGAAAAAGAATCTCAAAACAATGCAATTGCCTTTTACCTTAGGAAACTAGACAAAAAGAGCTAACTAAGCCTGAAATAATCAGGGGGAAAATTCTAAATAATGGAGCAAAAGTAAATAAGATAATGAAAAAAATAATAGAAAAATCAATAAAACCAAAGATGGTTCTTGCAAAGGAGTAATAACATTTATATACCTTAATGAGACTGAACAAGAACAAAAGCAAGAACAATCCTTTCCAGCACAGTGTGGGCATATCCCCCAAATACTGTGTGTGTTTCTTCCCATATAACTAATAAAAAAAGAAAGCTGGATATGTGGCCCTAGCACCTCAAAAGAAAAACCAAAAAAATCTAACAAGCAAAAAAAAAAAACAAACCCAAGAATATTTGCAAATAAAATATCTGAAAAAAGGACTTATATGCAGAATGTTTAAAGCACTTGTATAATACTATAATAAACATGTTGAAAAACTCAGGTGAGGAAGAGAGCTCAAAGGGATATAAAATATTCTTTCTATGTGAGAGTTCCAAGTTTCATCCTCAACACTTCATCATGGCAGTTTTCCGAGCATCACCAGGAACAACTTTTGAGCATCAATTTCTATCCTCTTGACTTTATGGAGATATGTTTTATAGAACAGCATGTGGTCTATCCTGGAGAATGACCCATGTGCACTGCAGAAGAATATGTATCCAGTTTTCTGGGGATGGAATGTCATATATACGTATATATGTCACATATACTATATATCACATATATGATATATATCATATCATATATGATATGATGCCATATATAGTATATATATATATATATATATATATATATACTAAGCCACTTTCTTCCATTTTTCTTTTCAGAGCTAGTATATTTTTGTTGAGTTTCTATCTCCTTGACCTATCAAGGGGTGACAGGGTAGTGTTGAGGTCTCCCACTATTATTATGCTGCTATTGATATCTTCTTTCATATTTGTCAACAATTGTATTAAATAATTTGCAGGTCCCTCATTGAGTGTGATTTCTTCCTGTTGTACATATCTTTATCAGTACAAAATGTCCATCTTTGTCTTTTATAACGTTTCCGAATCTAAAGTTTGTGTCATCTGCTATTAATATGGCCATTTCAGCTTTTTTTTTTTTTTTGGTTTTTGGGCCACACCCAGTGACGCTCAGGGGTTACTCCTGGCTATGCGCTCAGAAGTCTCCCCTGGCCTGGCCTGGGGGACCATATGGGGCACGGGGGATTGAACCGCGGTCGTCCAAGGCTAGCGCGGTAAGGCAGGCACCTTACCTTCAGCACCACCGCCCGGCCCCCATTTCAGCTTTTTTAAGAGAGTTATTTGCTTGGATGATTTTCCTCCAATCAAAGGATTTTGAGTCTATGTTTGTTATGACTATTGAGATGTGTTTCTTGTATGCAGTAGAATGTTAAAAACTCAATTAAAAAGTGAATAAATTATCTGAATGAATATTTGTATAAGACACATAAGTAGCCAGCAAAAGTACATGAAAAGATGCACAACAGGGGATGAAGATTTAGTACAGTCAATTGCCTGTGTGTGGCTAACCCTAGTTTAATCCTATGCATTACATATGGTTCTCCAAGTACTACCAGGAGTTATCCCTGAGCATGGATCCAGGTATAACTCCTGAACAATAACAGGTGCGGTCTAGTTCTCATCCTTAAATAGATGTTCAACACCATTAATCATGAGAGAAATGCTAAATCATATAGAATCAAAACCATAATGAAATTTGCCTCTCACACTAATATGACTATAATAAAAAGAAGAAACAATAACAACCTACGGATATTGAGATTGGAACACTTATACATTGGTGACTAAATTATAAAATGGTATGTAGTCACTTAGAAAAGAACTTGGAAGCTTATCTAAATGTTAACTTAGAATATTTTATGGCCTAGAAATTCCAATCTTTGGTATAGACACGATAGAAATAAAAATACACATTCATACAAAAAGCTTGCATGTGAATATTCATAGCAATACTAAATTTAATATATGGCCAAAGTGGAGATAACCAGTCTACCCACTGATGACTAAAAGAACAAAATGTGGTATATCCATACAATTTAACCTTACTCAGCAATAACATGAAATAAAGTAGCAGTGCAATCTATAGTGTGAATGAACCTCAAAATCCTGGGCTGAGTAAAAGAAGCTAGTCATGCTATATGAGTCCATCTCTACAATATGCCTAGAACAGATAAGCGCATAAATATAGAAATCAGATTGCAGGTTGCCCAAGGCAGAGTGGGAAGGAGACATAGAAGGGAGCTGTGAATAAATATGGGGTATCTTTCTCAGGTAATTCAAAATTTCTAAAATTTGTAGTGATAAGTGTACAGTACTGTGACTATTAAACACCACCGATAGCGCATTTTAAATAAGCAAATTTGAAGGTCTATTGAGTTCTAACTCGATACAACTTGAAAATACAGTGATTGGGTTTATGGGGATAGTTCAAGAGTAGAGCATGCACCTAGTATATAGAGGCGCCAGGTTTCATCACTGGCACCAGATATGGTCCCCTGAGCATTACCAGAAGTAAGCCCTGAGCACTGATCTGGGTGCAACCATCAAACTTCTCAGTACTGACAAGAAAAAAGAGGGAACAAAAATAAAAATGTAAGAATAAATAAAAATAAACAGATGGTGGTAACAAGTCATATATATGTACATGTATATGAGTGTTGATTCCTAGGACAATGCTATGATTTGTATCTATAGGTGAAGACCCTTTTAAATCTATATACTGTAGGGGGCATAATCTGTATTGCACCTTCATTGTCACTATGGTGAAAGCTTTGATCACCTACCTGTTCCCATCCACGCCTTGATAGCTGTTCAGCGAAGAGCTCGCCTTCATTTCTATCTTGATTTGCAACGGATGAACCTTCTTCAATTCCCCTTAAATCTGCACAGTCTTTCATTAGTGAAACCGGTGGTATCAACACAGATTTCATCTATAAAAACAAAGTCATACATTAGCCAAATCTATGCTTAGCAACCTTAATACAATGAAAAACTCACTGAACCCTATTGAATCTCATCTACATCCTTTGATTTTGTTTGTTTGTTTGTTTGTTTGTTTCTTGGTCAGATATAGTAGTGTTCAGAGCTTACACTTGGCTTTGTGTTCATAAGATCATACGGGATGTTGGAGATCAAACCCAGGTTGGATATATATGCAGGGCAAGCACCTTATCCTCTGTACTATTTTTCTGGATGTCATCTCCCTCATTTATATTGCTATAAAAGGGTTAAATGCAAATTTAAAGCAAGTAAATTAAAATCTATTTGAAGTTTTCTCAACCAAAGACATTGCTCTACAAGGTAAATGTCTGTAGAAGTTTCGAGGGACCCCAGAAGCACAGATGTCAGGACAAGATGCATTCATTCAACTAAGTAGATACGAAGTCTTAACATTATTTTAAACATTTATACCGAATCTTCTTTTATGGTTCTATCTCATAGCAGTGCCTGAAAAATCCATCCCAGCTATTACTAGAGCAGTCACGGTCTATCATTTTCCTCTCCCAGCATAGAAGCTACACAGTCTTTTAAGGATTTGTGGCTCTGATAGGAAAGCAGACTGATGTAGCATTTTTGGAAAGCAATATGACTCAAATTCAAGCCTCAGCTCTAAGTATCAGGAAAAAGTGAAGTCAGGGTAGAGAGTTTAATGACTGCAACCTATTCATTGACGTTTCCATCTAGGAAAAATCCCTTCCAGCTATTGATCATGAGCATTGTACCTTGTACCTGTAGTACCTTGTCCAGTCACCTAGCTAGTAAATGGCTTCATGAATCTGATGGCAGAACATCAGGGTGTTTACAGTAGAGATAACTCCTAGGTGGCTTTTAATGGTCTATAACCCCTAAACTTGAAGTGAGTGTTCCTTGATCCTCATGTCTTGGAATGTCTTAGGTAGGGCCAGATGCTTAGGCTAATCGCTGGAATTGAAGTTCTCAATCTGATCAATTGATAGTGAGGTCCACAGCTGATTAGCACTGCTGTCAGAAGGAGGGTGGTGGCAGAGTAGAGCAGAGCATTCACGGCATGTGCTTGCCAATATTTGACAGTCAAAAACATCATGTTCCCTTGTTCTTGGCTAGAATCGTATCCACTCATTATGTGAACAATAATGATCTCATTGGCATGGAGTGCCATATCAGCTTGACTATTTGGTGATATCAGAAAGATGATTTCAGTTTAAAGTGGCCTTAACATGTATTACTACTAGGATACTTTTGAGAGGAAAAGTGTATGTGGGGGGTGGGAGACAGTGCGGGTAATGCTATTAACATTTGCACTAGAACAACAGACCCAAACCATGAGGTCATCACTATCTAAGTTTGGGTGTTGAGGGAGTATGTATAAGTGAAAGTTTCAGTGGTTCTGTCTTTGACTTGTCCTGCTTTGGCTTTAAATCTCTTAGAAATATTCAATGAACTTTGAATAATTACCGCATTGCATGTCTATGTGGTTATACCAACGGGACAAAGATGCAGAGAAATGTAGTAAACAACTAGTATCAAAATTTCTTTTTTAATTTTGTTAACAGTTACAAAGGGAATGTAGGAGGAACTTGAGAGCATATGGAAGGCAACCTGAGCTAAGTGGAGGTGGTGGAAGGCTTTTTAGAAATGGGATATACTGAAATTGAAATGAAAAAGCTGAAAAGATAGCAACTTCATTACTGTTCATATAGGTATAAAGACATACAAGACATCGAGGCACAAAAAAAATCACATGCTTATCTCTACAAAATGTAATTTCAACTCGGTGCCAGAGAGATAATACGGTGGGTAAGGCTGAACTTATATGGTCCTGGGAGCCAGGAGGTGGCGCTGCAGGTAAGGTGCCTGCGCTAGCCTAGGACGGACCACGGTTCGATCCCCCGGTTCCCATATGGTCCCCCGTGCCTGCCAGGAGCGACTTCT
>PVKC010037132.1:0-13058 GCA_004027635.1 Crocidura indochinensis
CACCCTTTGGATAGCAGCTATCCAAATTGGGCTGCTAACTATATGGAAAGCTTCTACCAGGGAGGAATTGGACATGCTCCAATCCAGGATAAACTGGACATGTTTGAATCTGAGTGAAGCTCAAGGCTTATTGAAGGGAAACTGTCCTTACCACTGAGAAACTCCCATAAGGATCCTGCTTGGCACCTGGCAGCATTCTCAAGAGAAGCCCAGATTTCATGTGTCTGCTTGTCAAATGTGTCGTCAACTTCCTTGAAAGAGTAGGAGCTGGTCACTTTTGCTGGTTCTGTGCCAAGCCAGAGAATAGTCTTGTGAGGGATCTCCATCCTGCCACACAGCATCTTGTATGGTGTCATCCCAGGATTCTTGTGAACTCCACCTGCATAGGTTTTCAGAGTGAAAGGATTTAA
The DNA here is from genome assembly GCA_004027635.1 of Crocidura indochinensis. Lineage (NCBI taxonomy): Eukaryota > Metazoa > Chordata > Mammalia > Eulipotyphla > Soricidae > Crocidura > Crocidura indochinensis. The sequence continues at coordinate 411 of PVKC010037132.1, forward strand.
GGAACCATCTTTCAGGATGCAGTGCTAAAAGTTGGGATGCTACATGTAGGGTCCTGGTCAGAAGCTCCCTAGAAAGGAGATGGCAGCTGAGGGTTCCCTCTCCTAAACAGGGAACTTCCTTTTGGGTTAGTGAAATTTATATCCCCCTCACTATTTCAATGTGGGTAACCTGATGGATATCAGGCACTGCCATTGACTGGTTTCTGGATTTTTTTGCTGAGGGATGTGTTACATAGGTTCCTACATAGATGTGACTTCCACAGGAAAAAGGAAACTCTGACACTGGTGAAGGATGATGTACATTTTACAACTGAAACACAACAATGAACAATTTTATTTTTGTTTTTGTTTTGTTGCACACCCGGAAGTGCTCAGGGATTACTCCTGGCTCTATGCTCAGAAATCGCTCCTGGCAGGCTCGGGGGATCATATGCGATGCTGGAATTTGAACCACCGTCCTTCTGCACCTAAGGCAAATGCCTTACCGCGGTGCTATCTCTCTGGGCCCCAGTGAACAATTTTTAACCACCTTCCAGAAGCTTGGAATTCCTCTCAGCTTAGGATAGCTTATTGTGAAGCTCTAGCCAGTGCTGTGATGGGTCCTGTTAACAACTCCCTCTCTGTCTTTGCCTCGATTTTATTTTTCCTCAATCTCCTTATTGCCCGCTTATATCTCTGAAATAAAATGTTCAATCTTTGATCCATTTTCTATGCTCAGCTTTCTTGAAATTCTGGGCAGAAGACTATGTAAGAGAATTTGTTACCAACATAAATCACGGTGTCTCCTGGCTTGCCTGCTAAATGGTTGGCTAGTTTTAGGGGGTGTGATCACCTATTTTGATCATTGAACTGGGTCAGTATGGCCAGGAGTTTGTATAGGCAGAAAGTTTTTCTTTTGATGTTTTCTAAACTGAAAGCTGAGATGATGTGTAATTCCAGTGTTAGCCCCCCAAACTCCAACATTTTGACCCCTTACTTCTCATTGGAACTTCAGATATGCCAGAAAGCATAAAACAGAAACTGACTGTAGCCTGCTGTTAATATAGTTGAAATAACTTGTCAACCTTCCACTATGAAAGCAGTTTTTTTTTCCTTTCCTTGCTGGCAGAAACTGGAAGAAATGCCATAAAATTCGAAATAAGCTGTGAAATGCACTTTAAGTTAATATGAAAGTGTGTTGTTCTATTGACCTGGTATTCTGAAAAACAAGCTGTGTTGTCTTTTGAAGGATAATAAAACTGTGATGAGGATTTCTTTGTGGCAAGGGGTGGGAGGTGAGGGGGAGAATCTCTTTTTTCTTATTTATCGTTTTGCTACAGAACAAAAGTGACAGTTGTTTGTGATCTGAATCTGAAATAAATCCTAAAACAGAATGCTAGCCATTTTGTGGGTGCTTCTGTATTAACCACTCTCCCTAAAATCTCTTGGCAGAGTTTCCTTTGTATTCCAAGTTCTCTATTTAACTCTAAAAGTGTTTTTAGTTGGAGTTTTTCTAATTACTTGATCTCTTACAAATGAACAAAACAACTCTTTCATTAAATAAAGTGTGTGTGGCAGGAAAGAGCGTTTAATTCCTCCTCAGTGGACTCTATGGGGCTACACAGAATACAGTTAGTGTGCTGTCTTTCTCCCAAAGACTATTAATTTTTATGAATTTGTATTTTCATATTCAAAAACAAACCATGGCAGGGGACTATGCAGATCATCTAAAGTGAAGCCAAGTTTTCTTCTTCTCATGTTTTGTTTGTTTTTGTTAAAACTGCTAACAAATAGAAAGGAAAAAGCTGTAAAAAGCTATTCAACAGAAAGCAACAAGAGTGATGAGGAGAACCCAGCATTTTTTTCAAGCTTAGGCTGCATCATGGAATCTATGATGGTGCCATTGAAGTCTCTTCTCCTGGACATGTGGTCTGGCCAAAGTATGTTTATAATAGAGATCTGAGAGCACCTTGGAGTTATGTTTCTGAGCTTAAAATTTTCTGCTATCATGCTGCTACTATCAAGTTTTTAGATATTTAGTAGCCTGACTTTGGAACAAATGACCTAGATGGAATTCCAGCCACATCAGTTGTGTGTCTGGAACATGTCACCTCATAATATTCCTGAATCTGATTATGAAATAACAAAATAATTACTCATAAATTAATTGAAGACCAGTGAGTTAAAGTCGATCAATAACCAGTTTTAAGAAAGTGATTAAGAGCAACATGATTTTAAAGGACAGGGGCTGATTTTTTTCTTGTTTTCTATTAATATATTTTCAACACTTAAATTTTTGAGATCATTTTATCCAGATTTAATTACCAAAAAATTTGAAAGGTAATATGGCATTACCTATGTACCAGGCAACGTTCTACTGTTATTGATACTATTAAATTTCTATTTTTGGCTGGTTTTTTGAGGTGGTGAACAAAGGCAGTCTTTGAGTTACTTTTGCGTACTACCTCAAGACATAAAGTTTACAAAGATAGAATTTTTACCTGCTGTATTATCCTGGTTGCCAAAATTACCTCATATTGAACCAACTTTCTCTTCCGAAGTTCCAAGTTAAAATTTATTTAAAGGAGTTTCTAGGACCAACACTGCAATATGGAAACTTTTCAATCAGTTCAGCTTTTGCCCTCACTGAAGGAACTTACAGAACAAATTCTTCCTGTGTCTTTGTCATATTTACTTCTAGATATCTATTATCTACTGTCAAATCTACTACTGTCTAGAAGCCCAGAAAGTAACTCAAAACCTTTAGACCCTCTTTAGAGGGTCATATCTATCTCTACTAACCTGCCTAAGGAGATGTTCATCTTCAGAATTTTTTTCTTCATTTTTAAAATAATAGTTTATATTTTTTCTATTGTAATTTAAGTGCTATAATTAAAGTTTATGATATTATTGTACAGTTATTACTCCCTATTATCCAAAAGTACTTATGACTAGCTACCAATATCCCATGTCTCATCTGGGTTCATCTTCTGCCCACTCTTGATAATGTGATCAAAGATCAAGGGTTTTACTATTGTTCCATAAAGTTAATTCCACAGATGTCTTTCTTCCTGTGACTTATTTCACTTAACATCATCTCTTCCAGTTCCACCCACATTGCAGCAGATTGCAAGAGCTCATCTTTTCCTATAGCTGCTTAGGATACTATTATACACAAAACAAATATAAAATATATACATACATATGCATATATGCAACAATCTCTGTATTCATTTGTCTGTTGTTGAGCATTGGGTTGTTTCTATTTTCTGGAAATGGTGTGGCTCATTGCAGTGAACTTCTCTGAGCATATGTCTTTTCAAATGAATGATTCTGTACTTGTGCAATGAATAGTGTGCATTCTACATTTATAGCCAAGTTCTCCATTTCAGAGGCAGAACCTTCTCTCTGCTTCAAAGTAGAATCATTTTTTAGTACAACTGTGTGAGTAAAATTCCAAATCATGTGAACTGGGTGCTCTGTTGATGCATTAGAATTAGGTACCTCTTAATCTTCCAACTATGTGAAAACCTCTACTTTTATAGCACAGTTTGATTCCATAACTTATGAAATGGTTCACTCATGTAGGTGTTACCACATGAGACCTCCTTCCTGCATTCCCTATAAAAGTTCTAACATTTTCTTTGGCCTGTGAAGATAGAAAAATGTAAGACACATCAAACTCTAACATTTACTTGAAGTAAAACACTCCAGAATATCAGGACAGGGCCTCTGAGAGGAAAAATGAATGGATTCTTTGCTAATTCTTGACATTTAGAAGTGAGGAAGAAAATAATCTGTAATTCTAAGTTGTCCTGAAAATATTTTTTTATGGCATAAACCACCCGTGTTGATTTCCTGTCTCCTCATACTAAATGGTCATATTCCTGATGATTTCTGTGCTGCTTGCTCAAGTTGAGTTGGACATGACCAAAGTTTAGGACTCAAAGTAGAAATACAAGGCGCAAAAAGCAGCACATTAGAACTAGGAGTCTGTGATTTGGATTGTTTTTCTATTGCATAAATCCATTAATTCTAGAAATTCATTCATTCCTCCTCTCCCATTCTTTCTTCAGCTTTCAAACCTACTCTCACCTCTGTCTGCAGATACTGCAATCCAGTTTCTTCATAATCATCCATGATAATGTTCCTGGCAGTTCATGATCATGTCCTCCTAATCTTTATCTCAGGCACCTTTTTTTTCTGCCTCACTCCTCCTTCACCTTCCAAATCTTTATCCACCTGTTCTATCCTCATCTAACCTTAGTTTCTTTTATATCCCACAGAGATATTCTTAGGATCATTCTGCACCAAACTTCCTTTTCTTTCACTGGGTCTCAATCCATTTTCATGCCTTCAAATGAAAGCATTTTCCTGAAATCTTGTCCCTTTGTTTTCTCGTTCTCATTTAGTTTCTTTTATTTTTAATTATCATCACCATATTAATAGTTCACTTTCCCCACATGACTTTTTCATCTCCAGCTTCTCTCTGTGACTTGTTTTTATATACTGAATTGCAATAGAAATGTCTACTTGAAGGTCTTTCTAATATCTCAAGTTTAGTGAAACTAAAACTGCACTCATTGTATTTCCTACTGAATTCATATTTCTTTCAGTGGGTCTACCTTTCCCTTAGAATTCTTGGCTATTCTTTTCTTGAGCCATTCTCTTTTTATTTTTTTTTATTTTAACCCCTATAAGGTCCAGGATTGTTTGAAAAACATCCTCAACATTTTACATTCATCCATCATTTCTTTCCCCAAGGCCATTCTCCTAGGTCCCATTACATAAGTAAAGAGGTCCTTAAAAATTTTAAACAGGATTCCTGTTTACTGTTCCTCAGACCATTGATGGCTATACTATAATTTATAAAAAAAAAACTATAAAAATTCCTGTGTACACAGTACATATATTATTTTGAAGTAAAAATACAGTGAGAACAAATCCAGTATTTATGATGAAGGTCAATTAATATTAAATCAACAAAATTACCAGTGTTTCAATGAAAACTATGGGCATACTTTTGGAAGGCCATAGTTTGAGGACTCCTACCTAAAATTAAGAGGAGAAGTTGAGAGACAGAAAGAGGAAGGAGAGTCTGAGAGCGCAGAGTATGGGTTGGTGTTAAGCAGTATAGGCAGTGGTGACAAAAACACCATCATGGGCTGGATAAATGTCCTTGATGGGCCCGCACGTGGTCCACAGGCCATAGTTCTAACCTGCATACATTTCCTACATTTGAATTTATCATTTTATCATTTATATTTTGAATCTCCACCCAAAACTCTTTGTTTTCTAATTTTTCTTGCTCCAAAATCTTGAAGATTCTTTCTTCTCACCTAGGAATGTAGAATTTTTCTATCGTCCTAGGTTTTCTTCCACAACCAACTAAAATGTTCAGTCTTCCATCAGTAGTCTTCCAAACCACTACACAGTTTTCAAAAACCTAAATTTGAAAGTTTTTCTTTAGTCACTTTATAGAGTTTTGTTCTTTTGCTTGGTTCAGCCACAGGCCAGAAAGCACTCTAAAACTGTTCAAAACAGAACAAAACACTCAACCCTAAAAACCGAACCAAAGAAAAAAAAATTAGCCTTGGGGCCCGGGAGATAGCATGGAGGTAAGGCGTTTGCCTTTCATGCAAAAGGTCATCGGTTCAAATCCCGGTGCCCCATATGGTCCCCCGTGCCTGCCAGGAGCAATTTCTGAGCATGGAGTCAGGAGTAACCCCTGAGCACTGCTGAGTGTGACCCAAAAACAAAAACAAACAAACAAAAAAACAAACAAAAAGAATTAGCCTCCTTAGTAGGTAGAGTAGGTAGAAGTCAAATGAATTGATCTGAAAGAATTAAGAAAGCATTTTAAGATTTTTATATATCTCATACATTTCAAGATCACAGCAGGAGCAACTGAGGGGTTTCTCTTTGCTCTGCATTTCTTAGCTTGCTTTTTCCAGTCTTGGATAAATGTGTATTCTCCTTTTTGTTTGTTTGTTATTTTGCTTTGTTTTTTTTTGGGGGGGGCACACACGGTGACACTCAGGGGTTGGTTGCTCTTGGCTATGCTCTCAGATATTGCTCCTGGCTTGGAGGACCATATGGGTCACTGGGGATCCAACCAACACATTCATCCTAGTTTAGCGTGTGCAAGGCAAAAGCCCTACTGCTTGCACCACCATTCTGGCCCCTGTATTCTCACTTAAATATATACTATATCTTTCTTCCTAAGTAACTTTCAATAAAATCTATCTTGGTTTACTAAAGGAAAATTAAAAATGCAAGGAAAATAAAGTTTAAAATGAAAGGAAATAGAAGAACATGAATATGCAATCACAGGAAAATGAGAGTTTTTGACTTTTGTTGGAGGCAGATGATATTTTTCTTCATCTCATAAACAAATATCTTCTTGACTCTTATCCTTTACAGCGTATAAATAGGAGACAGCCTGAGTTGTCTCTAGGGACTGCAGAGTATCAAGAACAACCTTATGCTTTCATAAAAATATAAGAAGCAAGTAAACAACAAAACAAAATCTTGGTTTCCAGAAAACATCCAGTCAGTCCTAAATCTCCCCCGCACACACACACTTGTTATGACAGGGAGGATGATTAATATAAGCAAAACTGCCATCATGCTCAGAGACATTTCTATAGCCAAATCAGTTTTGCTTTTAAATAGTTTCCCACCTGGCTAATAACTGATCAGTGCACCTGATATACATTTAATGCTGCATTGCATTTTGCTGTTATGCAAACGCAGTACTTACTATAGGTATATACCTAATTACTTTTAATGGTAGTGCTGGTCTTTGTAATTATCTTTTAAGTGTAACATGAATATAGACTGTTAAGTAAATATTGAGTAGAAAGGCAGAGAGGCAGTGATTGTGTTGGAACAAGGACAGTTGTCGCCTGCCCAGTGTCAGATTATTACCTGATCATGGGGAACTTTGACTCTTCTATGACAAAAATCCATTTGTTCAAGTCACCAAAACCCCTCGCAAAGGTCACAGCTCAATTTCAGATAAATAAAGCAAAAAATTTTTGACCATTCTGAAAGCCTGTTTATCTTTTTATATTAAATAGCAACTTCCCTTGGTTTGGGCAGATGTAGTCCTTTTTGTCCCAACAACTTTCTAGAATTGAAATCTTTAGTTGTTTTTCTTTTAGGAAATATTCAAAGAGGGGCCAGAGCAGTGGCACAAGTGGTAGGGCATTTGCCTTGCACGGCTGACCTAGGACAGATTGTGTCCCATATGGTCTCCCAAACGAGGAGCGATTTCTGAGCCCATAGCCAGAATCCCTGAGCATCTCCTGGTGTGCCCCCACCAAAAAAATACTCTAAAGAACATTTTAGGAGATCTGAGCCCTGTCTCAATGAAAGAAATTAAGTATTGCTTTTCCTCTTTGAAGAAAAGATTTGTTACAACCTCCCAGTCACACAGTGGTCAGTGCCTGTGTGCACTTTCTGTGGTACATGCCAGTGTGGAGGCGAGTCAAACTCATTTAAACTTAGGTCCCTTATTTAGTATGTTCTTATTACAAAGCCTGGCAAATTTATTGCTGGGGAGTCTATCATTCTTGCATATCGCTGCGTGTTATTCGGCTTCTGATGTGTTTGCGGAGTGATGTAGCTTCCAGTGTGTGCACTTATACAAAGTGACTTTGTGTGTGCAACCACAGCGTGACCGAGACCTCATTCCATTTCTCCTCTTGGCATTGCTGATTAGGCTACTGGCAACTCTCTGAATTTACAGAGTCTGTAAACTCTTAAGTTATGATGGTCTTTTGGATGTTAATTATTCCCATTCATACACTCTTTTTATTGTACATTTGAAATAGGGCATATAAGATTGTCCTTTGTTTTCTAAGATAAATGTTACTGATGGCAGCTCCTCTCTCTTTCTCTCTCTCTCTCTATCTCTCTCTGCCCTCTCTCTCTACACACACACACACACACACACACACACACACACACACACACACACACACCACTCTCTGCTAGTGCAGAAAAGATCAGTGAGTGCCTCAGCATCCATCTCACTCTACATGCACAGAACAGTTTTCAAAAGTAAGCCATGCCTTGCCTAAATCAGAATTATTATAGTATTTTTTCTTCATCAGAATTTCTTTTTGTTTTTGTTTTTTTTGTTGTTGTTGTCTTTTTCAGCCACACTCAGCGACACTCAGGGGTTACTCTTGGCTATGCACTCAGAAATCGCTCCTGGCTTGGGTCTATATGGGACACCACAGTCTGTCCTAGGCTAGCACTGACAAGGCAGAAACCTTACCACTCTGTGCCACCTCTCTGGCCCTTCATCGAAATTTCTAAGTTTATGGGGTTCTGACAAAAAGTTTGCTAAAAAAAAAAAACTTTAAAGGACTGAGGGATAATAAGCAAGGAAGTACTTGTCTTACAGGAGACTAACCCATGTTTGATCTCAGGCACCTTCTATGATTCCCCAAGCACTGCCAGGAGTGATTCCTAGACAGAGGGCCTGGAGCAAACCTTGAGCACTGCTGGATGTGACCCAGCAACACAAAGAAGAAAATTAGAGAGGAAATGTTATAACTTTCTTTTCCTTGAAATGCTATTATGAATTTTAGAAAAAGGGTACATTCTTTTATATTTATTTAAGTCCAGGATATCTATGTCTATATCAATATATATAGATATTCTGGAATTGACATAGATTCTGTTTTTTTTTATCTTGTATACATTAAAAGAAAGTCTGTGAAACTAATGTCTTGAATTTCAGAATCAGGATAGAAACTTATTGCTAGTTATAAATACTATGATGAATTAATTGATCTATCTGTGGAGTGGGATTATATTTCACAAATAATAAGCCTGGACTGTCACTTATTTAAAATGAGGCATTTGTAATACTTACTAGTTTTTAATATGCTTATTTTGTCAAGGAAAAAAAGAGTCAACTGGGAAAAAGGGAATTTGGGAGACATATAATGTAAGATCGCATGACCAAAAGGAAGAGGGATGAAGAAGGAAGTCACCAGCACTCCTGTTCTGTCACTGAGCCAAAGAATCTCAGTTTCCCCCCCAACCCCAGAATCTACTATTAAGTCCCAAGTCAATTCTCATTTTGAAAGTCAACAATTGAAGCTCAAGTATGTAAGATATGTGTCAGTGGGGTCTTGGTTGACCTGGGTCTATGCCTGACCTCAGACTGTGAACCCTAGGCTGGTGACACACAATGTCACACTCTGCAAGAAAGCAAAAAGTATATGATGCAGGTGTACCTGGGAAGGGCAATGGATGTAGAGTTGACCTCCTTTCAGAGCCTTTACCCTTTGTAGCTTGGATGTCTGGATGTTAGTTAACATGGCCCAGAAGAACTATTCCTGCTTTAGGGGAAGAAATGAATTCTTGCTCCATCCCTAGCAGAAACAGAAACTTGTTAGGAGTTTATCTATTTATTGTGTAAGACATTCTTACTTGGTCTGTCTTAAGAAACCAGAATGGGTATTTGTGGACTTCTCTAGTCTCATCAGTCTTTATTGTAAAAGACATCAACTTGATAGTTTGTCATCTTATTCCTGATGTGGTGCCACTTCCTGCCTTAGAACTACTGGCATTATTGAAACCTTGAGATTTATTCTAGATTATTCCCATCCCTTTGACCCTTCTCTCCACTGGAAGTGAACTTCTATTAATCTAATCCTCCATCAGCTTGTAATTATGTGAAGTAATTATGTGAGAGGTAGAATAAAGTCAACTGTAGGACTTTACTTGCGAGTTCTTGTGTAACATTAGGAAACTTATAGAGCGTCCAGATTTGATAATTGTATGTAAAAGAATCCTGTGAAGAATAGTAGAAGTGCATGAAGTTAAAAAAGCAATGATGTAGAAGGGAAAAAGGACCAACCATTTAAAAGGTTACCATTTAGGAGGGCCAGAGAGATACTACAGTTGATAGGGTGCTTATCTTGCATGTAGTCACTCTAGGTTTCATTTGCAGCATCCTATATGGTCCTTCACGCCTCACCAGGAGTGAACCCTGATTACAGAGCCAAGAATAACCCCTGCATACCACTAGGTGTGTATTAATAAGCCCATTTAAGGACATCCTGTTTTAAGTAGGAAGAGCTAAAATCAAATGGAGAGTGAAGGCCTCCTTAACATCAGCACCATTTTATGTTTTATATTGTTGTGAGGAAGTAAGGGGGTATCATACAAGAAAGACTTTTAGATATAAAGGTTTGTTAATATACAGTATTTATTTATTAAATGGTATTAAATATTATATGGGAATAAGGTATTAGAAGAATGGACTATTTGTAGGATTAAAACTTTATGTTGATTAGTTTTAAACATGGTTAGAGGAGCAAAGAGATGGAGCACAAGCTTATATAGTAAAGCACATTTTCGGCATGAAAAAGATCCTGAATCTTGGCACCTCATGAGCTCCAGTAATGTAGTATGTGCTCCTGGGGGCCTCCAAAATCTGCAAGACCTCACCCCAAATCCTTAGACCTGCAACATGTGATAGAACATAGAATGATGCCATGACTCCTCCCTGAATTCTCCTGGGGCTAGCCCCTATAAAATCATGTTTTAAATAGAAAAAGTGCTCTATGTGTACCTATCCTCTTCTGAAAAAAGCAATATGTTGGCTTCCTCTTGACATCTACAGAGAAGAAATTCGACTTTGACTCTTCACTCTTAGATTAATAACATCCCTCTATAAAGCAAGACAATGTTTAGAAACCCTATATTGTAGTCTATGTGTATATTAACAAACTACCCTCAAATTAAATGGCATATACCACTGTCTTTTCATATTTTTAAGTCTCAATAAAGGTATTTGGAAGAGCTTATAGGCTGTGATGACACATTTTTACTTCCTTACATGTAGATGATGACCCAGGATGATCAGAATGACAAGAGATGGTTTCAGTGGTCTCAATTGAGGAAATGTTTTGAGGGCACCTTTCTTTCTGGCCTGATTTCCTCTCCAGGTGTCATCTTTAGAACTAAAATGTCCATGACAGCTTCTGTTATCACCTACCTCTGGCTTCTTGCCTCACCATTGCAATGGCTGGATGATCCCTTGTATTGTCTTTCCAGTTATTGCCTTGCCTTTTTCTTTCCATTGACTTTTCCTGCATTTGTGTTGAGTTTCTTCAAAGCACTGAGGTATCAGAGTATGTGGACCACAATTGACTACCACAATTGACTACCAGCAAGAATTCTAAAAGAACAAGGCATACTTTTCAAGGATACCTTAACCCAGTTGCTGAGGTCATATGTCACACTCTGTCATTTCTTCCATGCTCATTTGGTCACACCAGGGAACTAAGTGACTCTAGTTGCTAGGTTAGAAGGGAGTAAAAAAGGTGTCAACTACTGGAAGCTAGAGCTTTTTTGAGAGCAGCTCCAACAAATTCCATGGAATTATAGAATTGACAGACACATGAACAACTCGTTAAATGTGCTTCACCTAAGAACCATTCATCTAAAGAGGAAAAAATAAGAATATGGTGGGAATAAACAAATAGTTTACCAGTCCACCAAGGACATCTTTGTGTAATGATTAAAGGTAATGTGGCCCATAATCTTATTATATCTACCTCGGCAGAAAAAATACCAGAAATCCCAAGTGAATTACTTATTAATGATTCGTATATTCTCACATAAAATATAAAAAATTGCTTGAGGTTCTAACTTGTAACTTTCAATTTGCATCTTCATTGCACCAGAGAAATCTGCTCTTGACACATATGTGGGTCTCTTCTAGCTGAAAATAAAGTAGTATGAGTTTAATTCTATTGGCGGGAGACCAGCTTTCCATAATTTTAGCCTAGTGAGCCATTCTGGGTCATAATTCAAATGTAATGATCTGACTCATTGAAATGATAAGATCAGAGCTTTGGGTAGGTATATTGTTACCTCTCATAAGAAAGTTTATTATTCCACATGTCAAGTGCTCCCTCCTCTCTGCACACCTTTGCAAAGAAGACAGACATTGTCAGTTGGCCCAACATGGGGTGTGTGATTGAGACACCAGAGATCCTATGAATACGTGTGGGTCTGCATTTGACTCTAGTGAACCCAACACTAATGACACTAGTTTTAGAGATTTTACTACTGACAAAGACCATATGTTCCACCAACAGTTTTCCGTATGATACTCTGTTTACTGTATATTCAGCAGAGGATTTGAGCAACTTTATCTGAGCAAATAGTCTATTCACAGGCTGTTGTATGTGAAATATTGTTAAAAAAAACAAATGTTTATAAAGCATGGGAACAGTGAGTTCTTGTACTGAGGCAACCTTGAGTGAGATAGCTGCTAAGAAAGTCTCAGATTTTGTGTGGAGATGAAGGGAGAATTCTGCTGAGTTCCACACAAAACAAAACAGAAATTAGGACTAGTTTTAAAACATAGTCAAGTAGTATTTGTTGAATGATCGTAAATATGATAATAATGATGTATGTCTACATACTTATAGTTAGGAAGTAAGTATACCAATACTTGTTTGCTGTCCTAATGGCTATAAAAATTCAGAGATTAACTTGGGTGTAGTGTTAAACTACATTTAGTTATAATCTTACGCTTCTTAGAAGAGTATTTATTTAAATCTATATATTTTTATTGACCATAGCATACTGAAATCACAGAGTAGTTTTGAATAATTTTCCATATAGGAT